>JAHZMX010003319.1:0-32374 GCA_027743895.1 Seira musarum
AAGGAAACTTTTTTAATGGAGGATATAGTTAAAACTGTTCTCAAAATCCTTTTCTTCTTCCCAGTTCTTTTCCGCAAAATCGTATAGGTAGATTTGATTCGCAAATAATTTAGAAATGTACCTTGGAGGGCTGCAGTTCAAAGCAATCTTAAATTGGATGTTTCAAAGTCTTGTAAACAATAGCGCTTCCTATGTAGTACGCAGATCTTGAGCAAAAAAATTTAAAAATAGAAAATAAATATAAATGTCGCGTTGCGGAATTTTGAAATTGAATATCAAATTATATCCAGAATTTTTATTGAAATTGAGCACAACAGAACTATGATTGTCATTGTGAAGTAAACAGGATTCCTGTACTGTGGAATGATTATTAAGACCAGGAAAAAATTGCAAATCGTGAATGGAAATTTTTTCTACCTATCCGCGAAATATTTATAGGGATAACGTTATATTTCTTAAGACCGTGACCGTGACAAACTAAAAAATTGAGTTGGGTAAAAAAAGTACTTATTATAAATACAAAAGTGTACAATGAAGTTTTTGTGATATAAGTTGCTGGTATCCTAAAATAGCACCAGATATCTATCCAGACACCATTGATGTTGTCATGTCATGATATTCGACAAAAAGTTTGTACACAAGTTTCATTCCCTTCAAAGAGCATTTCAAAAGCAAGTGAATATTTCAAGAAGATATTACGTTCCCATTCCATCAATGCAACTGTTGTGCGAAACATGTAAAATCAAAAGAAATGCAGAGTGAAAGTGAAATGGATTTCTGCAATATTCTGCAGTGAGATGAATGGCGATTACTATCATGATCTTAGGTTACCTATTTAACCGACGTGCAGGAAAGGAAAGGTACAAAATAGAAAGGCAGAAAGAAATTGAATTTCGTTTCCGAGGCCATTGCTATTTTCCGACATCTCTAATCTTCATTTTTATATCAATATATACTACATGAAAATCTTGGAGCTGATTTTTATTGCACCTAGTGCAATACAATTTATTCATTCCTTGAGAATCATGCGCTATATGATATGCATGTTTCTGTTCACTAGTTTGTATATTTATACTTATATACTTTTTTAAAAATAAAGATCATCAGTTTTACCCGGACAATAAGCATCAAATGCAGTAGGATAAAAAAACTTGATTTCATCCCATATGCAAAACACTGAAATTGCAAGGTCCGTCTGCGACGGTTCGGAAACTCTGCTTTCCCTATTTGCTTATTCATTAAATTTTACGTATGAAGTCGGGAAGATTTTGAAGGCATAGTACTTTTTTTAAAAATGATAACTGGCAAAACTCTGCTTTCCCTATTTGCTTATTCATTAAATTTTACGTATGAAGTCGGGAAGATTTTGAAGGCATAGTACTTTTTTTTTAAAATAATAACTGGCGAAGATAAATGATAGCTTTCATGTAGCGTATTTGGTTTACAGGTAATATTCATAGGACTAATTACAACTCATACAAAATCATACTACTTTTAAGGAATTTTAAAACTTGCTGTTGATATTCTCAATAATTTTGAGCTCATTTTTTTGACAACATTGCAACATTGGTACAAAACGCAATAAGCCCTTTATCAACTGATTGTGAGAAATCCCCGAATCAGAAAATTTACACGCATGTTATCACTTAAAAATTTGGAGATAAAATTATTCCAAGCCGTTGTACTCTGTATACTTAAGTGAAAGTCAAATGGGTTCAAAATGATATACCAATTTATCGATGTCTTTAAGAGTTTGAATAGAAAGACAGAGAAACGAAAAGGAGGATCATACTTGCGTGCGCACTTCAAACCGATGAAGCGCTGCAAGAATTAAGATATACTGACAGATCTTCATAAGACTAAAAAAAGATGTTATTCTTTTATGTAACTTCAAGATTTGTGTAAATTTGACATGTACATAGCTTCACTTAAAATACTTTAAAAAGCAATAAGCCCTTTATCAACTGATTGTGAGAAATCCCCGAATCAGAAAATTTACACGCATGTTATCACTTAAAAATTTGGAGATAAAATTATTCCAAGCCCTATGTACTCTGTATACTTAAGTCAAAGTCAAAAGGGTTCAAAATGATATGCCAATTTATCGATGTCTTTAAGAGTTTGGATAGAAAGACAGAGAGACGAAAAGGAGGATCATCCTTGCTTGCGCACTTCAAACCGATGAAGCGCTGCAAGAATTAAAATATACTGACATATCTTCATAAGACTAAAAAAAGATGTTATTCTTTTATGTAACTTCAAGATTTGTGTAAATTTGACATGTACATAGCTTCACTTAAAATACTTTAAAACATAAAGAAATTCTCTAAATACCCAAATATTATTATATTATTAACGCTCATCTTGACAAATATATTTTAAAAAAATAGAATTTTAATTGCCTAAGCGTATGTACGTTGATTACAATTTTTATTACTGTTTTTGTATCAATGTGTTTTTGGTGGCTTTTTGGTTATAATCGCTACAATTGCTTGAATTCCGCAACTCATTTCACCACCTCTTCTGGGACAAAAAAAAAGACTCTTCCATTTCTGGCTGCGAGTCCTGGAAGACGAACTACAACTTCTACTGCCACAACTGCAAATGTCATTGTAACTGCTAGTGGGCCTTCTGGCGCTGCGACAACCTCATTTGTTGTTGCATCTACCACACTTGCCGATGAAATTCCTCCGCCATCCTCATCTTCAGCTGTACAAAGCGCCTCTGCTGGCCCTTCCTCTGACCGCGTAGTCTTCATGTATAGTGACAAGATTGAGGCGCGATCTCATCAGGTAAAATCTCCCTGTCCAAAAAACATCAAAGCACATACAACATCATCAACAACACAAGAAACACACATATTTTCTCAAGATGAAACATGCGACTTAAATGACTTCAAGAAAGAACACAGATAATCGCATTAACTTACCAATTCAATTTTACTTGAACATTTCAAAGACATTTTTGAACACGTACATTACTTATTTATTGAACTTTTTTACATAATCATTCTTATAAAAAAAATCTATTTTTACAGGAAGGACTTAAATTTTTTTAAAAGTAGAAACTCTTTCTCTACTTATAATACATACAATTTAAATGATCACTAACATTTCATTCATCAAACAGAATCACGATTGCTTACAAAATAGACACAAGAACACAAGCACAAAAAAAACGAACAGTTTAATATTATTATCACACAATCCAATGCATTATTGTGATACACCACTTTCTTTGCCTACCTTTTTCAAGTGTAAGTATTTCACTTCACAGAACAAATAGTGTAGCTTAGATACCTAGCTCAAAATGTGTTTAGCATACAACAAAAATATCACATTACCTAAATGACAATTTTTAAACCGTCTTTACGGAAACCGTTATTTCCCAGAGCCAGAATTTTCTCAAATCCCTTTTGTTAATTACTTATCTGCAAATTACAAGTTTTTGCATTATCCAAAAGATTTTTGAAAACTTTTACCTCCGTACCTATAATATCATCTCCTTGAACTTAGCACAATCATCTAATCTTACTTATCATGCCAGAATTTAGAATAGAAAGTCCTAAAATTGGAGTCTGCAGCAGCTATTGTAGTTTTACATTAGAACGAATGAGCACAAATATTGGCCCTGTCAAAATATACTTATGCCTGAAGCAGTTTAATCCACATTGGTCCAGTATCAGTGATCTCAATACAAAAAAAAAATTGCTAAGAATTAGATAGAAAAAAGATGTACGAAAATAACAAAAACATAGTAACTTACGAATGATAGATAGAGCATCAGGAAAGGCTCATAACTGCTTGAATATTACTTACAATAGATTCGTTATCCTTCGTCATCATCTTTTTAGGGCATATTAAACCTTTCAAACCATTGTATTATTCTCTTGTATCTTATTTACTAAAAATATTTAGAAGAGACTAATTCATCTAATAATTCCCATAAAATGTTTTGCCCTTGTTGAATCAATCTTTAGGAATTGGAGAGCTATTTATAGTCCCCTACTTTTTTTGAAGTGGACAAAATCTGTGAATTACTGAATTCCAATAGCTAAGCATTTTTCAAGTCTACCCACGCAAAAAAAATACATTATGTTTTTGAGTTTAGCATGAATACAAAGTAGATTATTGTACCAATGTTGAGTTGAGTCGCTCGTACCATTCCAATCCACTCTAACCAAGAGCCAAATAGTAAAATTATAGAGTACTTAATGCATTCTTTATGAAGGTTTTGCTTTAAAAATCATTTTAGAAAGAATATTTTTCAGATTGCACTTATTCCCCTCTGAATTATATCAATTTAATCTATGATCTTATTCTGATGATGCTGCTGCTGCTGAATTAAGTAAAGTTATTCAGGATTTTGAAAAAAATATATATATTTGAATTGTTATATTATTCCAGTCGATTTGTAACCCTTCATCTTTACCTTTCTTGGTAGATAAAAAAGGATTTTATTTTTGCTACATCAACTTACTATTCAGAAATTAAAAACAGCCTGTATGAAAACCACACACAAAAATATCATTCAACCTTTCACTCATTTACCACTTTGTATAGACCAACCTCGGCCTCAGTGTTGAATCTTGTGCAAAAAGGGGCGTCGCATGTGCCGCCGATGATAAGGATGGTTATGAAGATTTATATAGTAACTCCCAAATTTCAAATTCAATCCATAACACTGCTCGGGTAATGCAAACCTGTTGTTGTGATGATGCCGTTGTAATATATTTTCTTTTGATGCGCTTAAGTAGAAATGAAGGTTACGCTTGCCATTATAATTACACATTACATGTAGTAAAGAATTAGTTCTGAAAATGCTTAAAAGTCAGCTTTGGCCTGAAAATTGCCATTTTTTTGTCACCAGTCCAGTCCCGCATTTATCATTTTGTAGAGAGAGCAACTTAGCTTCTTAAAATCATTTCAGTTTTCTTAAGAATTCACACAAGACACAGATCCAATCTACAAACTCCAATCACGCCAAAAGAGCTCGATTTGGTAATGTAAGACGGTGAAAGAAGAAGACGGAGTGGAGCACAACTGGTGGTGGAGTGGAGTGGAGACACATACGACACGTACATGAGACATGATACCTCTATACTTACTTTATTATTGTGTTTATTCATTGCGTGAGTTTGCTCATTTTATTGCCGTACTTTTTTAATTAAGTTCATTTCTCGCGTTAATTTACTTCTTTCTACTTATTATGTCTTTAATTTAATTTGTTAAGATATTTACAAAAAAAAGTTTTGTTCGTTGTTTGTTCGTCTCTCACATTATGAGTGTCGTTAAATGTGCAAGTTATTGCAAAGCTTTTATTTGTTCAGAGACTATGTGACCTGACCTTGGATGTTAAGGAACGGAAAACTACAAAGTACTCGATTAATGTGCAAATATATAACGATGAGCCAAATATATATAACTTGATGTAACTAATAAACTGTGAAGAAATAATGGGCACTCTGACTTCTCTCTACTACAGTAGTACTTTATGTTAGTCATGCTGCTTCAAATACAAAACAATAAATTAAGTGTTTTGTGTAAGGGCTTTTGAGCTTCAACGCTTATCTAAAAATACGTTATGTAAAAAAGTAAAACTTCCCACACGAAGGGTTGAAAAGACCCTGGCAACGCCAAACATGACACTATATAATATTATGGCACATAAAAACCGTAATTCATGAATGAGGCTACTAAGGCTACCAATGCATCTTGATATCCATTTGAGTGATTCAAACTTACTTCATAAATTCACCATTGGTGACACACACAAAGGAGGCATCTACCATTGCTTTACAAGCACTTGTGGTTCCCATTCGGCAAAAAAAAATTGCCACCGACTTTCACCATTTTGATGTATGGGTACCATGATTAACTCTTATTTCACTTTTTAAATTCAATTAAAGTTATTCAATCATTTGTAACTTGAACAGGAAAAGAAGTTCAAAAATCAGGAAACATTCCTTTTATCTTTTTAAAATTCAATTCAATTAATTAGCAATATTACTTCTTCAGGCTTAATTTCTCCGTCAACTTTCTATCCTATTAACTATTATTATTTTTTGTTCAAGTCAGTCTTGTGTGTGAAGATTACGTAAAATTACACATTTATTGTTGTTAATAATGGGAAATGTGTTTTTCAAACTCTGCTTGCTTATTTCATGTGTGCGATTTCCATAATTCCTTCCTTTAAGACTCGCTAGTTAATTTGCTATTTATTATGTCTTTCAGAAGCAAAAAGTCGTCCCTCATTTTCATGCTTTCTCATTCGCTTTTTTAAGCATGCTTTTAACTTTAGCTGACAAGTTACAAAAAAAAAATCCATGAGTAAAGTAAAACTAGAACCTCCGTGTTTGTGTTTTTCCTTCTCCATAGTCCAACAGTGCTTGCTTAAGTCTTGCTAGTGTAAATATACTCATGGAGCCTCGTCTTTGTTTTAGTCAATGTGTCGTCGTGTGTCTTTTTCTTTCTCTTTTTGAACTCGCTTGTTTGCCTTTCCATTTATATTCTTGGGCTGATGATGATGCTAGCAATAATTATAATGTGCCATTCTTGTGTATGTATCAGTAATTACTTGCGTAATGAACAAGTAGCACCGACCAAAACCGTAATAAAATTTGCATATTGTTATGGACTTGAGTAATAATTGTGACACTAAAAGTGAATTATGTCTTCATTATTATTTCTTGAAATTGTACGCTGCTGGAACTTCCCTGTGTATGTAAACTTGTGTTGTTCTTTCAACTTTATTGTTTATCATCATTATTACTATACTTCTATATCCGTATTATATTGGTTAACTACTATCTTTTAAATACACATATTAGCTTAAGGACATCCACCAGAAAAAAAATAATTGAGATATCGTTGACAAATTCATGCGTGTCTATCAACTATCTAACTTTAACGCATGAGTTGATCGTCTTCGTATAATTTGTTATTATTATTAATTCAATGTGCAGCACGAGTATTTGTTATAGAAACTAAAGTGAAGAAAAGCAAAAAAGAAATATATATATACATATATTTATATAAAAATCTGGCATTTAATTATTCATCAGAATGGATTGAATAACAATATCCATGATTTAACTGGTAAAAAAGCACTATTATATTATCATTGTACTTATCTACGTACTCCTCCTCTGTGTGCATCTATTACTTCTCCTTAAATTGTTATTGTTATGTGTATTATTTGTGTGAGTAATTTTTATGTGTGTTTGTGCATATTGCATCAAATTTGCCTGCTCAGTAAAACGATCAATTGGCTTTATTTGTTTGATTTTTTTGGTTGTCGAGAAAAAAAATCGACAACTTCTATATTCTTGGAGTGTGCTAAATTTGTATTTTGTTCTACAAACAATGCAATGCAATCTAGTCTCTTTGGATTGTTGATTGGGTTGTTGGGTCACGTGAAATGAGAACGTTCATGAACTCTTGTAATCATTACTGTTGCGCCAATGTATTATACTTCTCTGTGCGTATTATGCCTGCTTTAAATGTTCGCAAAATGTGGCAAAAAAAATTATTCGCATATTACTCTGATTTCACTTAAAATTATAATTACTGAGTTGTATTACTTCTTTATGGTGTTTTCAAGACCATTTGTTGCATACAATGAAGTAGTATTGTCCCTCTCAACCTGACTTTATTATTTAATCAGATTAATTCACGGACATGAATACTGTGACTAAAGCAAGTTACCCTTTCCAGTACTTCATTTCCCTTTCAATTTTCTTTCTTTAATTGTATGTACGTCTTATTTAGACTTCACCTACTTGAACGACCCTCCCCTTGCGTACATTTTTACGTTAATTGCAAGTGGATTTTTTTTCTTTGTTTGTGACTGTGAGTAAATTTATCAACTAATTTGTTTCGTATTTATGAACATTCGTTATGATGGACATGTTGATGAAATATTTTTATTTGTTTGCATAAATACATGACGAACAATACCTTGTGTATTGTTTATAATATTACAAATTTTGTGTGTTGTAAATTGTTGGTATTTCCAAAAATTTAATTCTGATTGTCTTTGCGTAATATACCATTATGATAAATGCAATCATTTACTTTGAATTTTCCCGTTGCGCGTTCCCCAAAATAATAGTGAAATGCACTAAATCCGGTTAAGTATGCTGCTGATTGACGAGTATGATATGATGATATTTTATGTTTGACTGAGATGAAGAGGTGATGAATCAAAAGAATTACGAATTTTATTTTGGGAATGTTTGACAGTGGACATATGCATCAAATTTTTCGATTGATTACACACATTTCTGTACTTACTTATCGTACCCCTATAGCCCTACCTGTAACAAAATATGTCACCAAAATGTTATTGTTCATTATCCTCTTGCCTGTTTAGTTTGTGTAATTTCCCTTACCATTGTTACAACGTGTCGCAATGCTTTCCTCAAACTTGGCTTGGCAACACAACCGGTGAATTTTGACGAAACTGTTTGATTGATTGAGAATTTATTTTTTTTATGGTGATCGGATATGTTTTAAACTCGGTTTAAGAAACCGAATTATGAACTGAGTAGAAGAGACATTCACAAATAACTTTGTATTTAGGTCTACCAACATACGTACCTACTATTGTACCCACTCTTTCGACATCGACCGAAGAGTAATGGATCATTGAAATTTAAAGCGACAAATGAATCATTACGCTGATATTTATTTCAGAAATGAAATAAACTAAAAAGTAGATTTACGAATGATTTCCTGACAAAAACAAAAAATGGGTCAATAATTCGACATAATGAACGAATTACTTAATAGTTAGGACTACTTTGGTTTCAATTCTCTCATCATATCATCAGTCCTCTATTTTATCAATCCTCCCATCCAAAAAATAAAAAATAAAGTAAAAAACATGAAATTCCGAATGCGTCAATTCATTCATCTGGACTGGGAATAAAATGTGTGCATGTTACAGAAATATGTACGTTGAATGAAAAGTGAGGAATGATGGAAGAGAATGTGAATAATAATGTCTGTCTTATTATGCTGAATGTATTTAGAAACACGGTCGATCGCACGTACAGGACAACGCGGATGACCCTGATGAGTTGAATGACATTCAGATTCGATTAAAATCTGACAGATGTGGCGAGCCTAGAAGTTCTTCCTCTGCTGCAATGTCTGGGAAAGATCAGCAGCACTCATCAGACAGATTAAATGCCACTCAAAGTCCTGTGACATCAGTCACAACTGCGCTTGTGACTCTTCCAGCTCCTGCCACGGTTGAAATGGAGTCACGAACTCCGTCTCCCAAACTTTCAGGTACTAGTGGTGGTGCTCGAGGTGACGGTGGTGGTGGTGGAGGTAGCGGTTCGTCATCTGGTAAACAAGCTGTGGTTCGGATCTCAACCTTGTGAGCTAAATATATAGATCGTAATATTATTTATTACTTTTAAAATCATTGTAATCAAGGTCATATTAGACAAGGGATTACGAAGGGTAAGTGTGTTACTACTACTACTTATACTACTACAACTAGACTGCTCTTAGGCAGCGTTTCTATTTACAAAACTTTTAAAACTGAACAAGACGGGAAACCAGAAGGATAGGTACATCAATTACTATGTATAGGTATTTTATAGGATACTTATAATTACCGAATAAAAAAAACATAGACGGTACATACATTCATACACACAAACATTCATTCTTACCAAAAAAAAAGATGATATCAGTACATTATACGGCGATCAATTTAAATATCTGTCGACTCTATCAAAAAAAAACTTTTCACGAGCAGACCTAAAAAATGGAAAATATTGCGGAGTCAAGTCACGCCATTATTAATTAATACCGCATGTCAAAATATTTTAATGAAATTGTATAGTTCAAGAAATCCAAAGATTTAATTGCACGAGCACCATTCATTAAACTGTGAGGGATCTATCTGTCCAGAAAATAATCTTTTTTTGGAAAACACTATTTCTTTACAATGATTAATTTTTAGTATTCTAAGCAAAGCGAAGAACGTACATCGTAGATACATACTTATAATAATATGTAGAAATAGTAGAATGCCCGAATGAGAAAAATAAATCCACAGTGATCGAAAATTTGATTTGTGGCAAGTGGCAGAGAAGTATATGATGATGGTATGTGCATCATGCAAAAATTGGGAAAGAACTTCTTACTGCTACTCACATTCCATGTGCATGTTTTTATGACACCAACTATGCTACCACATACATGATGAAAATGAAATTAATAAGACAAGCGATCTCGACTCTTTCAAAATGAAACGGTCCTTGAAATAAAATCATAAAATGTTGCTTCCAGCGGACAGTGCAGTGTAAATTTTTACAGCATCGTTTCTAGATAGTACACGAATAGGTATATATGTCTAATGAATCAAAGTTACGACTCCAGTTTCGTTTCTCCGAAAAAGTGAGTATGAAAAACTATCCGAGAGAATCCTGCACCAATAAATGCTCTTATTACCTATGACTGAGTCCGTGGTAGTGGCACACACACAGCAGTAAAATATTTTATTGAAATGATGACGAATGAAAAACCAAAATGAAGAATGTTACGTTCATCATTAAAATCTTTCCTGAGAAATGGCAAAATAACCGATGCTAGAAGCTTATTTTTTATTGGGGAAAGATGAAAAGCGCATCCGTACACCAAAGGTAGTGGCACAAAAAGGAATGGCAAAGCATTTGTAATACATGCTGGAATGGAAACTGAGCCCACTAATGAACTGTGGGAAAAAGTAAAAATCGTGGAGGGTTTGCATGCACACACTACTACACTATCACAACTTTCTCTAGATTTTCAGTTCCCAATTGAATTTTCCTCTTATGCATTAAGTATTCTTGGAACACCGCTTTCACACGTATAGGACCCACTAAATCATGAAAAGAAGCATTGCTGAAAAGAAAATTTGTCGTCTTTTATTTAAAAAAAAGAAGAATAACTATAATGTATAATGGTCGTGATCGTCGTTGACATACATAAGTACTCGCAAAATGTATTGAATCGATTTTTTTATCCAATGAATGAATGTTCGAACGATGAATTGTTATAAACTTGGAAATGAATTTTTTTTTAAATTGCAAAGTCATTGCTAAAACAAGATGAACTTCCAGAATCTTTTCCTTTTATTATCATTCCTGTTGCCATGCCAGACAGACCAGGCGTAATTTGACAACTGACAACCTTGATTGGTTAGATTCCAATTTACGATATTGTATACGTTCAATAATGACATGGTTTGGAATGGCTTTTTCCCTTCACCTCGTGTCGCTTCTTAAATCATTTCATTGGTTCGATGTAATGAAAAGGAAGATCATCAGTGCGACCAATTGTGTACAACACTAAGATTTTAAAGTTTTCTAACTTTGGGAGCATTACTGGAAACTGGAGACAGACGTTGATATGTTATAGTGAAACGGGGAAAAATATTGATTTTAATGAAGAGCGTGCTATAATTATTACTATTGCTACCACTACAATCGTATGTACATAAAATGATTAATAATTATGAATTTATTTTGAAACAGACAATAATTCAGTTTTCTAAACTATGAGAGAAAAAAAATGCATTGATAAGTTCTACGGATGTCGAGAACGAAAGAATATATACAATGTGACATTATGTTATGATAACGGCAAAAAAAAGAAGATTATCTACATATGTGACAACCACACCGCAGGGCAAGGAGTCATAATTATTTTATGATTACGTTGCGATTCTTGGCGTGACAGTAACAATAGCAAGCACATAAAAACGGATATTATCAAAGATACTATTATTATTACGAATTAGTAATATAAAAACTCTTTATGCTTCAATTCATTAAAAACAAATACTCTGTCTCTTTGGATTTTATAGGTAGAGATATTACATACTACTTAACAATTTAACGTACGGACTATGTTGAAGACGTTATTTATTTATATACTTATTATATATGGAAACATCTACTAAAATATACTTTCGAAGTTTTTAGGAACGATTATGATATAATAATGATCGTCTCCTTAACCTACCAACCATTTTAATTGCTCTGTTTGAACATATATAAGAACGTAAAAAATTAATCGTCTTGAAGCATTTTACTTTTCTTAATTACACACTATTAAGTTCTCCCGTTCTTTCCATTCGAAAATTCAGTAATTTTACTGCATCTTCTTGTCCCTCCAACCAAATGCATAAAAACATACTCATTATACATCGTCGTCATCATCATCATGATGCGAAATTTGCAGGGAATTGGAAAGAGGCTTGAGAGAGAGATTTGAATTGGGTATTTAGCCTTTCTCTTTCTATATAATTTTACTGAAAATGTCGTTCGATATTTTTTTAAAGCCACTACATACTGACATCTTCATTATTTGTTTGCGAGGCCCGGTTTATGGAAAAGAACTCATAGGAAGTTTATGTGCCGATTGTGAAGGAATGACACATAAGTACTTCAACAAAACGTGATACCTAGGGAAGGTGCCCTGTTTAGTGTAATACTGTAAGTTTGTAGGTGCTTCCTTGCGTAAAAATCATTTAAAACTGGAACGATATGAAACACTAACGACGCCCCCGTAAGTTATTGAAACACAGCATTAATCTGTGATCAGATTTTACCAGTAACAATTACATGGTAGGATTGGATGCCACCATACCATGAATATGAATTAGAATTATTCTAAAAAAATGTGCAGTGAAGCGCGAACTCGAAGCAGAATGTTAAAGGATTATGGTTAGGGAATTTTGCAAGTTCAGTAAGTTATTAAATGTGTACGTTCTTTGAAAAAAGTAACTAATTATATTCCAAAGCTTGTATACACATCATAGATAAGGTAGGATATGTTGGTATATATTGAGGCATTTTAATAAACAGGTTTTCTTGAACGGAAAAATTTATTAAGGTAACTTTGTGTACAGATTGAAAACGATATAGTATGTAGGTATTCCATTTTGACTACTACCTACCGAGTATTTTTAACGTTGTTAATTGTTGTTATAGAATTTTAGAAATATGTAAACAAATTAGGTGGAGAAGATTTCTTGATGAAACAAATGAATTCCAGTACCTTTTTTCCAAGAAAGATAATGTTTTTTAGGAATGTTTGTTGAAGAGACTCCATGAACACACATGAACACACTTCCACATTTTCCAAAAAAAAAACTAACTTTACACGATAAGGATACGAAATAAGGTAAGGCGTAATTTAATCTAATCAATTATCATGTACACATTACAGCTTCACATATTGTTAAACCCATTTTAAAACTTCCACTACAAAAATTTTCTCCCTAGATGATGCTAAATTATTAAGGAATGGTTGGTGAAAGAGAAAGTAAAGGGAGCCAAAGAGTGGGCTCAAAGAACCGAAACAAATTGCGAAAATGGCCGTATCAAATAATGGTTCATACGAAATAAGATTAAGTTGAGCGCCATCATCATTCAATCATTTTTTTTGAAAGATAATGTTTTTTAGGAATGTTTGTTGAAGAGACTCCATGAACACACATGAACACACTTCCACATTTTCCAAAAAAAACTAACTTTACACGATAAGGATGCGAAATAAGGTAAGGCGTAATTTAATCTAATCAATTATCATGTACACATTAAAGCTTCACATATTGTTAAACCCATTTTAAAAACTTCCACTACAAAAATTTTCTCCCTAGATGATGCTAAATTATTAAGGAATGGTTGGTGAAAGAGAAAGTAATGGGAGCCAAAGAGTGGGCTCAAAGAACCGAAACAAATTGCGAAAATGGCCGTATCAAATAATGGTTCATACGAAATAAGATTAAGTTGAGCGCCATCATCATTCAATCATTTTTTTTGTAAAGCCTCGCAAAGAAACTCATTATACTTAGGTACTCATAAATTATTTATAAAAATGTTCTATCGGTTACCAAAATGCACGTACAGATTGTCGTAAGTAGTCTTAAGAAGAATTGATTTTTCAAAGTTGAGAAGAAAGCATGAAAGATTTATAAAACTATTTTCAATTGACCAAAAAGTACATGCATACATTCATACAATGATAGGATTAATATTTATGGATACAGTGTAAAAAAAACATTTCTTTTTGCTTGAAAATTTAATTAAAATGTACACTCTCACTTCAAACGCACTGTAATTCTAACAGATTTTTTTTTGAGATACATACTACAAGTGAGTGGGAAATAATTGATATACTTATTTAAGTATCGTTATATACATAAGTACTTATTCCTTGCGTAATTTGGTAGGTCAGGTAATTTAATAAAAAAGGGTGGATGCGGATTGGCTAAAAGGGTATTACGATTATGATACTTTAAAGAGCATAAAAATATCTTTGAAGCCCATTCAAGTCTGAGCTTTCGGATTCAACTGTTGCATAACTCAAGTCAGATGAGATTTTTTGGCTTAAGTACTTACATTTGAAACAAAACAGAGTTAAATTTGTTTCCGTATTGAACACAGTTTTGAATTGACAACAAAAACTAGTTGAGGTTACTCAGAATTCATTCGGAATTATGGAAGATTATGCATTGCCAGTGACATATATGTTTATTATTATTGTTAGCTATGTGAGAAGAACAAATTTTAAGACATTTATTATATTATGGTCCATCACAAGTTCAAAAAGGAATTTTACCAAAGTAATCTGTAAAGATTGATTTCAGGTTTCATATCGAGAATTTTCACGTACGTTTGCTTATTATTAGTAATTCTTGTATTCCAGGCGAAGACGTTCATAATTAGATTTTTTTTTTCAAAAAATTCATTCATGTAACTGTGCACTCATCCAATGAAGAATTAAGAATTTCGAAATTATTGCCAATGATGGTTTTTGAATTATTTATTACCGGTACAGATTCGATCAGAATATAACAAACATACAGTTCAACAATTACTATTGGTATATGATTATTATGTTTACTGGGTATGTAGAATAGCAGTTTGAGTACCACATTATATTACCGATAAATTATCATGTTGTCAACATTCGCAAACTTTATTAAAATGATTTTGAATTGAAGATAGAATCTGTTTCAGATACTCCTCCAAGATGAACCAGATACGTGTTCTGTTTTTATTAGTTATATTGCAATTTAACTTAAAACACGTTATTATTCCGTACTAGTTATTGTGATGAGTGATCGATCAGAATATAACAAACATACAGTTCAACAATTACTATTGGTATATGATTATTATGTTTACTGGGTATGTAGAATAGCAGTTTGAGTACCACATTATATAACCGATAAATTATCATGTTGTCAACATTCGCAAACTTTATTAAAAATGATTTTGAATTGAAGGTAGAATCTGTTTGAGATACTCCTCCAAGATGAACCAGATACGTGTTCTGTTTTTATTAGTTATATTGCAATTTAACTTAAAACACGTTATTATTCCGTACTAGTTATTGTGATGAGTGCAAATGATTACTAAAAAAATAAGGAACATACATACTTAAAACCAGGTTTGGTTTTCTGCAAGCAAATTAAACATTTCTCCGTCATTTTGTTTTTGCACGGAATGGCTACCTAGCATCTATCAGTATCTCGCTAAAATAAGACTACATAATAGGAGTAGTTGAACATATATTTATTTACATTTTAATGAGTATGGCGTGTAGTTTAAGAAATAAGTTATGCCTTTCGGTCACACAACACTGTTACGGTTACGACTACTACGACACGAAGAAGCAGTATTACATATGCATATTAAATTACATTAAAAAAACAGTTGATTCCATCACAGTGGCTCTTTTTGGAAATGGGACCTTCAGGCTGTGGTGAGAGCGAACGAATAAAGAGTTAGGGAGTCTTATCTCAAGGTGACCGTAAAATTAGAATTACTTTAAATTATTAAATTTGAATATGTCAATATTTAAGCAGTTCTCTAAGTTACTTAAAGTCTATATTATAGAACCACACGAAAGAAACCCTTATGACTGATCTGATTTCTTCTATTCTGCAATTCTGCATATCTCAGTATTTACGATTTTCAGTTCCTTCTATGCTTGCTCTACTTCTTCCGTTTTATTATTATTCTACATCATCAAGACTTGATATGTAAATATATACGTTTAGACGTCACTACCGAAACAGTAATTTTACATCCATGCATATATATACTTAAATTGCATTGGTTTTTTTCCACTTCGTTTTGAAATGAATCTCAATCATGATTAAAACATTCTGGGGGAGTAATTTAGCAAATGTACTTACACGATGGGCTGCATGTAAAATTGCTTTTTTACTATTTATTTTTCTCATGTTACAACTGAATTCATGTCTTTCCAATTTCCAATGATGAAACATTTTTCGGTTTTTCTTCAATTCCGTAGAATAATGCGATGCGTGTGGGATTTACATGACATGAGTAAGGTTTATACTTAGGAGTCCAAAACTCAGGTGGATGATGTTGATGATTTAGGCTAAAATTAAAATTAGCCAAAAAAATGGAGGACTGTTTTTAAAAACAAAAATCTGTGTTTGAACTCTTGTCTCCCAATTAAAATGTATTTGGTATGTATAAATCTTTTTGTGTGCACCACTAATTAGACTTAGATTTTTGCACACACAAATTAGATTTGAAAAAAAGGATACTTACTTGCTAATCTCAAGGCGGACCAAAATAAATGCCAACACGTAAGCTCCATTTCTTTTTAAAGAAATACATTAAAAGAGATTGCGGATGAACTTATACTTACTTCTTAGATACCAAATGAAAACATTTTATTCCTTAATTAGTACTCAAAAGCTATATCCGTTCAAACACAGTCTTCGTTACAGATGAGAAGCAGGAGAAAAGTGTCCATTATCGTTATTATTATTATTATTCTTGTTTCTTCCCACGTCATTCAATTAAATTCCATTGCAGCACATTTCCAGACTTTATTTTGATGCAATTAGAAATGATAATAGGGAAATTATGCCAAAAGAAAGAGAATATTTTCAGTCAGATATAGTTGCATAATTGGGTGAGCAGGAATTAATTGTATTATTATCGTAAGTATTTGTGTTGGTAGTAGGTAGTCTCAGTGCTAATAATGACTAATGACTTGTGGTAAACTAAAGATTGGTGCCGGCTAGGGAAGTGACATGCGTATCCAGTACCTTAAGAAACACTATCAGTAGTAGTACTTACTATTAGTACACTCTCCAAAAACTTTGAATGACACTAGACGCCTTGTAAACAAAATTGATCTTTCCTCTTTTGTCATCGATATATATCACTCTTCTTTTTTCTCTCTATCTCAAATGTATTTTATGTATATTCCAAATCTTTATACCTACCTCATCTACAAAATATTTATTAATTTCCCAGAAATTCAAAACACAGAGTCTGATTCAGCAATAGACGTTCGGTTACCGTAATTTTTTTATCAGAGGCTTACACTCTTCTTCATCTTTATTTTGCACAATGTAAATCTACTTTAATACACGAGTGTCTTAGATGTATAGAATATACTTTGTCTTTTAGCATGATAAAATGTTCACGATCAAATTTCATCATTGCGCATGTCAGGATGAATGGAATATCAACCGGATTGAGGAAATTGAGATGAGAAAGTATTCAAGAACTTTTATTTGCAGTCAAAATATTTTACTTAGGGTCAATAAAACCAAAAACTGATTACTGATTATAGTAAGTAAGATGTATCATACTAAAAATGGAAAGAAAGAAAAAGTTTGGAATAGCTTTACTGTCACACATCGTTCGTTGAATAATGAGATACAAATTTATAAATCGTTTTACTTATTATACCGCTGTGTACATTACATACTTATATGTATTCATTATTATTGAGAGACATGACATGATGTACAGGTAAATGATACCATTGGGGAACTCTACTTGGCACCAAAAAATTGAAATAACTGAAAGCATAAGGATCGCAAGATCACAGGTTGGTTGTACTGCATGAAAATGTGCTTTGCCAACAGTTCATCCTAACATCTGCATGATTTCCACGTAAATGGTTTTAATTGAGTCTCTCCCAATGGTGCTGTACTTACTTGTCATGCGCAAAATCTTTTTTTAAATTTTTAATTCATTGCAATTCTAGTTTAGCATCTTCAGATTAATTAGATTCGTTAATACTATTTAATGGCCGCTCTCATGAGGAAAGCAGTTTCGAAATAACAGTGTTTGTAGAAACGTGCGTAAAACTTTTTCACCTTTTCTTTATTTTCAGGCAGACATGTGAGCAGGTACTTTGTATAAACTGCTTCTTACGGAGACGAATTAGAGCTATTAAAAAAATGAACATGTACTGATCAATCACAGCGTTATTTGTAATTACTTAGGTTTTAAAAAAATCCAGTATTTTAACAAATTCTTGTAGGCGAGTATCTTGATATATTAAACTTTATCCAAAGATTTTTAATTAATTAACCAATTTCCGCAAAGAAGCGCTCTATAAGTAAAAGTTATTGGCGTTTTAAACTCCTACTAAAATAAAAAAGATGTCAATTTTATCTTTCGACGAAACCAAAAAATATGTTTTATTACCAATTTCTTACGTTGAGAAAAAGCGATGAAGAATGAATTTCAAATTATTATTTAGAGGAAAGAAAAGAGTATGGATGTAGGCGTTTTCTCTATATTCATATTTATGCATATTACGAATGTTTAAAGATAGAATGGAGATGAGTTAAGGTGTAAATGAACGCGTATTTGAAGCATCTTCTGGTTTCCCTTTATATTTGAAAAGGTGAAGAAAACCACCTCTAAATGCATGTGTCAGATCACTTAATTAAGTGTAAATTTGTAATTTGCTAGTGTAATAAAAAAATAAACAATTATGGTGATGATATTATGATTATGAGGATGAAATATAAGATGAATATTATTCTAAATCTTCTAATTCGTGAATAAGAATACATCTATATTAATACGGCGAGTGTTGAATTAACATTGAATAAAAAAAAATTATGTCCTTTAATATATATCTGTTATATATACACATATACTTACTACACAAAAATAAAACAAAAATGCGATGCGGTGAAACATTGTTATCCCCTGATGATTTTCTTTCTTTGAATAAATACGAACCTTGTGTCGTCTATTTACTATCATAATTATTTCATCAAATTCATTTTATTTTTTTCCATAATCCCAAAAAGCTACTTACTACTACATATGCATACAAATTGAATGAGAAAATTTTTGCAATTAAAATTGATTTTTATTAAAGTGCAGAAGAGATGATTTTTTTTTTCTAGGCCCGAGATTGTACAAGGATATACTCATAGTATGGCTGCGGATGCAATAAAGAATGATATATAGTGGAGTGAGGAGTGCGCACGCAATAGGAAATCATCAATCGTTTCCGTTTCCTCGTTCCATTTTTCTCAGCGTCCTGTCTCAAAAAAAAAAGTCAGAGAATTATAGTGAAAGGAATAGGGACTACGAATAGTGAATAGGGAACGACAAGAAGCAAGGGAAAGTTTTTAAAAGTTAAAAGTGCATATGCCGCTTTCTAAGGAACAAGAAGTATTTTATTTTACTTACCTGCACTTTGGCTGGATGAAAGCCCATGGGAATCGGGGTCTTTATTGCGACGACTTCGCTTCGTTGGAGGAGGTAATGGCGGGCTTGACACTGGGGAAGGAGAATGATGATGTTTGCCAAATGTATGGGATATCTCTTTTGAACTGCTACCTCGAAAAACAAACGCAGTTGGGCTGAACACTTGCATTTCTACATTCTGTATAATTTCCATTGTGTTAAAAGATTTTTAAATTCTCAACAAAAAAAATGATTGAAAATAAGGGGCATTATGAAATAACCTGGGAACTGTTATATTCCTCAATATGATTTTTGACAGAAAGCCAAATCTTGTCTTCCTTTAGCAATTTGGTGGCTGCGTCAATATCTGGATACATTACACGGTCCCTATCCCAAGCCCTGAAACATAGAGTTGAATAATTTATGTACGGAATAAATTAGAAAAAAAATTGTTCAAATTTGCCCCGGTTATCCGTAGTATCCGGTTTCTTCTTCAAAGAGAGCATTTCTATTTCATTGGTTAAATAGCTAGTCATAATAGCATTAAACGATGACGGATATATTGAATGTGTGTGATTTGCAGCTGCATAGTATTGTATTGCCCCATTTAACTACTTTTTGTGCAATAAAGGAGTCAGATAAGGACTTTTTGATTCCAAAAATTGACAATTTTATAGTGCAAAAAATAAGGAAAGGTGATGAGCTGCTATGGTTGTAAGTGCTCCTCTATCTCAAGATAATCACATCACACTCACGCTAATCATTGCAAATTATTTGGCTTATGCTGAAAAGTTAGGGAATAAGGGAAATCTACAAGCACGTCTCAACCTTGACACAATCCTTTTACCTGACAACAGACCGAACGACTCTGTATACCTCTTCCAGCGGCACGGTTGTCTTCAGCGGCCTGAGGAACTCTATAGCCTGACAAGCAGCTAAGAGCTCGATCGCAATCACCCTCTCAACATTTCGCACTACCTGTTGTTCACAGAGGAACATGAGAAGAGGAAAACAAGAGTATTAATAAATTTTCGGGGAAAAGCATGGAAAAACACGTAGATTAATTTAATTTCATTCGCCATGTAAAACATTAAAATAGTTCAATCAAGTCAAGTCGGAGCATAAGCTCTTTTTTTGCAAAGGAGAAAGTTTAGGATAGGATGCCAAAAAAATGTTGGGTGGTGTTTTACTTCATAACATGCTTCTGTTTCTGTTTATATGTTCGTGGAGAAAGAAAGAGAAAGAGAGAAGTTAACTCAACACTAATAAGTTTTCCTTTTTTGTTTTCTCATAAAAGGGCTGTTAAAAGGGAGATAATGTGGAAACCTAATATCGATCTTTCTCTTGAGCAACTTCAACAATAAATGTGATGTAATGATGTGAAGACGAAAAGTACGGAATGATTTTCGGGAAGAGCCAGCTCCTTTTCAAATTCCCATAAGATGAAAAGTGCTACTACTACTACTACTTCTATAACTATTACTAACTACAGACTTGACTATACAACATGTTGTAGAAATGCGAATCCCCTTAAAACACGTGCACCACCCTTTCCCGATCCGATGCAAAAATAGTTTTTTCCTGGAAGCTTTGTAAAAGAAAGAAAAAAGGAAAGAATGGGAAGTCTGTCATATTATATTACGCTAGCGCCACACCGCTTTTCTTGGGAAACGCAAAGAGGACAAGGTTACAGATACACAGGACTCTCAACTCAATCCATTCCACTCACTCGCCTTTTCTTCTACTTATTTTGTCTTGTCTTGTCTTGTCCTCAATTTCTTCACGCTTTTATCCTCATTACAAGTTCCATCAAAATATGGCGCATTAACAATATTATCATTGTTATTTTTATTATTATTGCCATTATCATCATCATTATTATTATGGGAATCGGTCGTATACAGTCACTCAATGTCTCCTTACATTCATGCGTTTCCTTGAAAGTGGAGAGAAATTTTAATTTTTTCCAACACTGATTTTTTTCTTCTTCTCTGGATTTACTTAAGGGGAGGAATGGTACAAATTTGAAAGGGGAAGAGTTGGTGAACCATCACCATCATCATCATCATCATCATCACTATCATGAGTATGACTGCTGGCTCAAGCTCATCATTGCATTCAAACAAAGTTGGCTCATCTCATTCTTTTCGTTTCCATCCAAACCAAACGAAATAGAGAATCTCATGAAAAGCTAGATGGAAAACGACGACAACTAGATCGAAGTACTGGATGACGATATGATGCGATGTAGGTGCATTTGTCGCTCAAAGAAATACTGTGGAATCCTCGCAACATCATCACATCACAACTCCAATAAGTACAAAATATCTCGAGGGGAAAATACATGCGCTGCTTATGAAGACAGAGGCAGTGAGGCTAGTCTTAGCAATAATAATCATAATGGGAAAAAGAGACTAGATGCTGCTACTCTAACGGAACTCTGTATTAAAAGAGAGTTTGCTGACATATGGCTGAAATGGGTACTTTTCCCCACAGCTCCACAGATGAAATCATCCGAAAGGGTTTAAACGTGTATCCATACTTCTCCATGAGGGAAAAGTGCACTTTCCCTTCGAAATTTCCTACTTTCTCCACTCACTCGAGTCGATGCATGCATTCATGCCAAAAGAAATTCCTGTTCCTGTGCCAATGAAATCAAAACCATTTTCCTATTTCTTTGGAACACTTTCCTTTCCCCCCATTTCTGTTGTGTATCTCAAAATGTGTTATTTTTTCTAGTACTACTAATTTTACGATAATTAAGTACGTACACATTTTCTCAGATGGAAGCATTGCAAAAGGAAAAAAAGACCGGAGAAGTAGAAAGCATTTAGTCCTTGGCCGGCCGACCAACCGACCAACCAAATTACTCATATTCAAATTCTGTTCTTGCTTTGGTCATATATTAAAACAATACTGAACCAAATTTTTGTTTAATCACACAAACTTCGAGAACAACTTGTACCATGTGCATATGAAATGAATCATACCATATTAACAATGGCGCAATGCGAATTTAGGCCAGTGCATGACCTGTATCGACACCGAGTCACTACTAGTAGTACAGGAGAATGTAACATACTGTCTCCCAGATCAATCTTCAACAGTTTTGGGATCGAATCAGTTTATCACTTTGGGACTGGGATAGCTTACAAAATTCTTATTGCAAGCCTTGGAGAAACACTGCACATGATAAAGACTACGTATGTACCTGCATAATATGTTTTTCGCGAATTTTCACACTCTTATTTAAGCTTCGATAGACTAAAGATCAGAGCATAAACCCGTTGGCCTGTGGCATGTCAAGATTTTGGCCACGAACGATGAGTCTAGAGGGCGAGTCTTGTCAAGTAAACATGCCAAATGTCACGTCACACCACACGTAGGTAGGTAAGTAAGTAAGGTATTCCATGATGAATTCGTCTTTGTGTGTTCAATCATGTTTGTAGTTTGGTGAAGATTGATGTGATGCATTATTAATTGCAATAAAATTACATTCGTAGTATGCATCGAAGGTCCAAAGATTCCATGCATTTAAATGATGTAATTTTCAGTGAAAATGATTAAAAGTTGATATTAAAATTGGGCAAGTCATGTTACCTGAAGTGCCTTCCGTGCTGCGAATCCACCCATGGAGACATGGTCCTCTGTTCCAGCACTCGTACTGAGAGAGTCAACTGATGCCGGATGACAAAGCACTTTGTTTTCAGAAACTACGAAACAGGCAAGAAGAAGAATACAATATGAAAATGCTTACAGACACACACCATCATCATCATCATCACTATCACCATCGCCATTATGCATACAATACAACTTCAGCCAGTCTAGTTCCCATTTGCATTCGCTGTTTCCGTATTTTAGCAATTCAGCAAAAGTCTCCGACATCTTGTATGCGAGATGATTGTAATTGTAAGCAGTGAGCTGAGGAAAGTAAACTAAAAAAATCCGTACCCAAAGCTGCTGCTGTACAATGGCCAAGCATGAAACCACTGTTCAGTCCTCCATCTTTTGTAAGAAATGCAGGAAGTTCACTTAAGGCTATTGGGGTTTTAAGACAAAAAAAACTGCTTTAAAAAAAGTATAATATTGATATCGAAATGTTCAAAATTCACTTCAGTTTTTACCGGGATTTACAAGTCGCTCGATCCGCCGCTCACTCATGGAAGCAAGCTCATGAACCGCTATTGCCAAGTAGTCCAGCACTTTTGCCGGATACTCTCCGTGGAAGTTCCCCGCAGATATGATTTCATTCCTCTCCGCAAAGACAATCTTGAAAAGTGGATGGAAAATCCTCGTTGAATTCGTTTGCTAACTTATCACTACAATTATTTTATTGTAAAAACAAAACAAGTTGGAATGGTGCTTACGGGATTGTCTGTGGCGCTATTCATTTCGTTGACGATGATTGTTCGAACGAAATCGATTGTATCATGAACAATACCGTGCACTTGAGGACAACAGCGTAGAGTATAGGCATCTTGAACCCTGTTGCAAAACCGATGACTCTCTATTTCAAAATAAGCACATTTCATCATGATCTTAATCGTGAGAATCTTGCATCAAAGAAGATAAGTTTTAATGAATGCTCATGGATCTCGGATTCTAAATAATGGCAGAGCTTATAGACAAGAAGGGAAACAAAGTTTTGACTACGGAGTGGAACATGCCGAGGTTGCTTTGTAAGACACGTTCATCAAAGGAACGGCTCTGTTTCAAAGGATATTTCAACGGAAAGAAATACATATGTCAGGTCTAAGGTTGCAATATATCGAGTGTCAAATTCTGCAGTGATGGCGAACATGGCGAAAGAAATCCATTAAAATATATAGCTACCTTTGAGACCATCATCTGAGAAAAAAAAGCTTGCCTGCCTTCGACTTCGACTTCTCAACAGCGGTAATATGTACGGGTTGAGATGAGAATGCACTTGGGAAATTTCCATGATAGTGTGCACAATTCTCTTTTTAACACATTGCCCATTAGCTTTCAAGACAAGTTTGACTGGCTATAAATAGATTCCCACAAATGTCAATGTTGTTAAAAGTAAGTAAGTAAAAAAGCTATCTTCCTCGACGCGCTCCGATAGTCTTGAAAAAGGGGAAAGAAGAAGAAAGGGATCCCTGCGCTTTTTTAGAGTGAAAGCAAAGGCAAAGTAAGCTCATAATATGTGATCTGGTAAGTAAACGAAGAATACACCTAAACAGCAGAAGAGGGATGGAATGAAGATATCGAAATTAATCGCAAGATTTTTGCTCAACCGAATAAACAATGGATCCGTGCTTGTTGGGGAGATGGTGGTGATTAAGAAAATTGGAAACCATGAACTGATTCAGCTTTTTTCTCGTGGGTCTCAAACAAGACCTCTCCAAGCCAAATGTAAGGAACGCGAAGCAAGCCTTCTTTTCAAGACGAAGCTATTTCGAACAGTGAAAGCTTTAAGGATGAACTGATGAGCTTTACAAAATTCATTGATCCGCATCTGACAACTAGATTTTCTTCTCATTTGCCTGCTTTCTCCATACAACGCTTATGCTATCTACATTGCTTCCGGAACAATCTTTTTTTTGCATGTCCTGTTTGCCTTGTCATTCTGTTTAGTTGGATAAAATGAAAATCTTGTAAGATGAGAAAAATATGATAAACAGCAAAGTTCAAACAACATGATTGAATTTAGAGTCAAACTGCATTTTTCATCTTACAGCGCGTGTACTTAATTATAGCGCCCCGGGATCAAAAAAGCTTGAGTGTAAAAAAATTTTCCCAACATTTTAAAAATCACATCCGTCTATATCCGACATATTTAGAAGTCGTAGAATGATTCTTTAACGAGTTTTCGTTTATCACAAGGTGGCTTCCTTTTCAAGGTTTAACAGTGAAATGGAACAAGAGAACCTGTTTTTTTTTTGCGGGTTTGCCAATTAGGGATACCAGACCAGATGTAATTTAAATTGAAATTTCGCAACGCACTTCAAGTTGTTTAGAAAAGAAATTTGGTATACAAAAGCACAAAGCTTTTACCAGAAAAAAATTTATCTCCATGTTAACGTTTTTCAAAAATGACTTCTATCCAGCTTTGCCAACATAAAAGTTGCTTCGAGCCATGTTATAAAAAATAAGTTTTCGAACTCAAAACGACGCAAAATATTCTTTATTTGTATCTTTAAAAAAGTAGAAGAATTGCAATTGTAGTTGTAGTCGGTATAGTATGTATAGTCACAATTATTTAGGTTCTTGAAAACTGCAATGTATGGATGGAAGAAATGAAATAAAGTATTCCACGAGTTTTTTTTTTTCATTTTCCTAAGTACACGTATGAGGAACGGAGATTAATTTTAACGAGTTTGAGGAATGGCTTAAATATCGTTTATCACAAGGTGGCTTCCTTTTCAAGGTTTAACAGTGAAATGGAACAAGAGAACCTGTTTTTTTGCGGGGTTGCCAATTAGGGATATCAGACCAGATGTAATTTAAATTGAAATTTCGCAACGCACTTCAAGTTGTTTAGAAAAGAAATTTGGTATACAAAAGCACAAAGCTTTTACCAGAGAAAATTTTATCTCCATGTTAAAAATGACTTCTACCCAGCTTTGCCAACATAAAAGTTGCTTCAAGCCATATTATAAAAAATAACTTTTCGAACTCAAAACGACGCAAAAAATTCTTTATTTGTATCTTACAAAAAATAGAGGAATTGTAATTGTAGTCGGTATAATATTATTTAGGTTCTTGAAAACTGCAATGTATGGATGGAAGAAATGAAATAAAGTATTCCACGAGTTTTTTTTTTCATTTTCCTAAGTACACGTATGAGGAACGGAGATTAATTTTAACGAGTTTGAGGGGTGGCTTAAATTTCCGGCTAAATACAATGTTGATAGTAAATGAGAAACTAGAGACTAGTGGAAAATAAAAAAAAATGATACGATTACCTACACATCCGAGTGGGTTTGTTAATTGTTACGAGCGAGGGGAAACTAAAAAACTATGTTTTAAAATTTATTCTCCCCGTATTAGAATGTGAAAATGAAATGCTAAATACTAATTTTGTGCCGATTGAAATTTTTCTCGACACAGAAACGCAGCAAGAAAAACGAATAATCACTTCAAACTCATTTATGAAAGGGGTGCGGAGTGCGACTTTTTAAAAAATAAAAATACTTATAACATAAGTATGCATGGAAAAAGGAAAAAAGGACGGCTGCATGGAAATGAGGTTGTAAGCGAGCTTGTACTTGCAGCATTATGCATGAATTCATACTGATGTCTTTTCAGGTGAGTCAAATGCTGAATGTACTAAACCAAATACAATAATGCCATCAGACTTTTAAAAAAGATTTGTAGACAAAAGATGAAAATCAAGCTCTGAAAAAAAGAATAGATCTCCAAATTTAGGTCTAATTGGTGTCTTTTGACTGAGTCGCTATATAAAACCAAAGTGGACTGCAATTAAATTTTACAGAATTTGAGTTTCAAGTAAAGCAATACAAAATTCCTAGAGCTGCTCATGTTCCATTCCATGGAAGAGGCTGCAGCCTCCAGCGCAGCACGGCGAGATATATTTTTACGCATAGAAGAAGCGAAAAGCACATAAATCATGGAGGACAAAGCGAGATGTAGTAGAGCTTGAAAGAGAAGTGATATCCTGTCATGAAACATTCGAACTAGGAATACAAAGCCTAACCGTTTCGTTTTTTGTCATTTTAAAATGAAAGCAGGAATACATGAAAGTGCAATCAGAGATGTGCATGTAACACGTAAAACATGAAGTTATAGGAAGGCGGCTTTTATTTTTATCCCACTACATTGTATGCAAATGCCGTCATAAATGATTTATGGATTTTGAACGAAGCAGAGCTACACATTCCTGAAGGTTTCTGCATTTTCCGTTGACAAGTGCGTACACTATGACATGATCCCTTAAATGGAAATTAGTGTCAGTCATGTAATACCGTTTTTAGGTATTTAATGTTCCACAGGAATCTGTTCAGTGATAACACGTGAATATGACGCAATTATGCTAGATAAAATATTGCAAATACCTGCGATTTGTGAGGGATACGTGGTAGAATGCAGGAGAGCCCGAAGCCGTCTTGCCACCAATGCTTGTCCTTTGTGAGGACGAATGTTTTGCACTCCTGGAAAATAAGATAAAAAACAAGTCCATTTTAGGCTTTACCAAATTTTATAGTTACACGGAGGAAAATGTCATCAAAAGTAAATGTTTACTTTCTGCTTTCGAAAGAAAAATCTAAAATAAATAAATGCTCTATACCAGTTTTAACGAAAAAAAAACTTCGAAGGCTAAGATCCCTTTTGTTTACTTTCAGTTTTTTGATTATCTTGGTTAAAAATCATCGTCATGACCATGAGCACCGTTCAACAAGTTTGTATATCTAATTCGCTGAATCAAAATGACTAGGAAGAAGCCCACGTAAATATGACGCATATGGTGTCCATTAATGGTTTAGTAATTGGCAATTTCATCCGAAAATGGAAAGACGGAATTCGTAGAAGTTTATTTTCATATTTTCTTTCTCCTTCTTGACTTGACGATGTGAAAAATGTGGGGATGATATTGAGCAGTGCTGGATACAAGAAATACGTACTTACAAAAGGGTCTTAGGTAAGAAAGCAGAATAAGCAGACATATGCGTCATAATAAAGATTGATGATCATGGAAAAGTACAGAAGTTTCCTTTGATATAATAGAAATAATAACAATAATACTTAGAAAATAATAACTGATTTCAATTCACTGGTTTTAGTTATTACGCGCGCCTGAATTCGCACAATCGGAAATTATTTAAGGAGGCCGTATACATCAAAAAACATATTTAATTTAGGAAAATATAAAAAACCTGAATGGGAGGCCAGAAAATCTATTAAATGCTTCGGAAAAAGTAATTTATCTTTATTTATTTCAGTTTGGATTTATATCGTAAGATGACACTCAAAAAGTATGTAAAATTAAATCCCATTTTTTTTTCTTTTGCAAAAGTGCAATTCTACCGTAAAGCTCTCATTTACAATTTGAAGGGGGCTTGGTTTGTCATTATGACATAAATACAGTATTGATTGAAGAAGATACTTTACGACAAACCGACCGGAACCGTGCTTTGCCAAGTGAAGTTCTTCAATTTTGTGTAAAGATAAGATCCCACTTTACAATTTCTTAGAAGTCCTGCTTAAAAGAGACCAAAAAACCATTTTTTTGTCTAATGACACGGGGACCAGGTTATGAGCTTCGAGGACCTACCATGAAAATAAATAATTAAAAGAATGGATAGACACAAAAAACAGAGTTTGTTGTGGACTCAAAACACCAATTTCAACTTTTCTATCGTCCTACGTATTTTGCATTTCCCCAGCCAGTCTCCATACTCCACATTTTCCCTTCACCCATCATTCCAAGAGCCAAATGTGCTAAAGGGGCCAAGTCTCCACTTGCTCCAACTGTTCCTTGTTCGGGGACCCAGGGGAGACATGAAGCTAAAAGTATGGATAAATTTAAAAAGTGTAAACTTTTCTTTTCGCAAGATCGCTAAAAGTGTGAAAATCAATGAGTTAAAAATAATCCGATTCCATGTAGCAAGTGCTGTGTGCACAAGGCCTGGATAAAAAGGAGCCACTTCATAGTCTCTAAACTCTACCGTTAAATGCATCGACCAGTTGTAGCAGAGTTTCTAATTTAATTCCGCTGTATCCCTTCGCCAAAACGTTGATACGTAGAGCGAGCAACATTCTTGTTTTCTCTGGAGGCAGAGGGTGGCCAACACCAGCTGCATGAGACCGAATCAGGTTTACCTGCAGCTCCCTACAATAATAACGGAAACATTCATTCCATCCTCACCCACTTATCATTTTTTCATTGAATATCGATTGAATTCTGAGAGAAAAAAGAACGTTGACTGTGCAAACATTCTTCTAATTAAAAATGACCTAAATTATATTCTATATAAAAGACAAAAAAAAAAGACTTAATCTTCAGCCTACTTCAGCTTCTCCGGTTCTATCACAGTCCTTGCAAATTTCCCAAATCCAGTTGTTATGCCATACACAACTATTCAGAGAATGAGAATCTCATTAGGAGATACCTTTAAAGCAGGTATACCTTTTATTTATATTTTTAACCAACCGAGCCAGTCATGCATACCTTTATTTTCTTGAAGAATCTTTTCCACCAAATTGCGGGCATCGGTGACTCTCTCCTGTGCCTCTTTTGAAATCTTTTCCAGTACCAGGAGTAAATTAAATTTGCGTACTTGTTTTTTTTTCATTATATATCTAAGGAAATGTACATTTTTACCTTTATCTTGTATCTACCCCGTCCGAGCTGCAAAAGGTCGTCAGTGGAAAGGCTACACCCGTCTATTGTGATATACTATGACCCACAAGAAAAAAAAAACTATTGGACTACGATACTTACTGAATACTTTTTAGTACTTGACTTACCTACACTCAAACATATTTAGAAAAAGCTGAGGTGGACACAGATTTTTAGTTGAAACTTTTGTGAAGTTAAAAAATTTTCTATCGTAAAGCAAATGGAGGGAGAAATTAATTCTAGAGCTCTACTGGGAACCAAACTAGGTAATTAGTTTACGTATATACGAAAGAATGGTAATACCAAACTAAAACTCATTTTAAATTGCTCAAAAACTTTTCCATTTTCTCCACCCAACTAATTAACCAACCCTTGTTTCTTCAAAAAATGCAACTAGGTCTATCAAATTTTTTTGGGGAAATATGAGAGCTTTTACGATTAACCAACAAAAAATATTCCCACTGTTCAGAATAATCTTCAGAGAAGAAAAATTATCTCGAATATTCGTTTTTCATAATTTTATATTTTCTCTGGAGAATCTAAGCTTTATTGAATGAAGTTAAAAAACCAAAGAGTGGACATGGAACTGTACCTCCTGTGGATGCTCGAATTCCTTAGGTCTGCAACGAAACAAGAAAAACCGAACCGCATATTAACAAACCGTTCAAAGGACCGGGAAAAAATGCAATTCGAATCCAGTCGGTAAGCTGCCAAATGAGCTGGAATGAGGTTAATTAATGTGTTGCAGTTGCATTTAAAATCCTATTTAGGCACATGCAAAACATTTGGGTCAAAGTCGGAAACAATTAGCTCAGAAGTAGGAGGCTTATGATGTTGGAAAGAAGAAACTTTCTTAATTCTCTGAGACAAGGAATGAGAAAAAATGCATTGCCGTTAGTACTTCGAGATTTTTTTGCAGTTTCTTCGGATTTCACACTTCCACACGATAAGTAAGTAAGTACAAGCAAAAAAGCTACGTTCGCTTTTGTCTTTCCCCTACAAAGTAAAAGCCAGAATTACTTATTGCATAACGTACTCTTGCTCAGGGACGTATTTGATTTCCGCCGAGGCCATAACCGGGTTTGGCCAATCACTCTCCAACACTAGATGAACAGAAAATAATGTGGTGAGTACAATAATACTAAATTTAATTTAATGAAGTGAACTTTCACAACAAAAAATTGCAGAAACGTAAATAAAAAAAGTTGTGGAGGGATATGTCACCATGCTATTTTGTCAACGGTGACAAATGAGATAAATGGTACAACTTTGTATTTTTCCCTATTTGCTTACCAACTGAGACGAAATCATTGTCATCCAGAACTTCTTTAATAGAATCATTTGGATCAAGAATGGCTCCACCTCTGGTTTTTCGTACGTCAGATACTACTTCCTTTTTTCCAGCTTGGAGGAAGTTACCACGGAGTCGTTGATAACGTTTCAGAGCTTCATCTCCTAACCACTTGATTGAAAGGTTTCCTATTTGTTTTAATTTAAATTTTTTTTCAAACTCAAGTTTCAAGTTAACCGATTGTAAAAGAAAGTAAATGGAGAGTTACACAAGTACACCTACCATCTTTACAAGGAATTTGAAACCATTCTCCTCGAACCCTGGCAGAAATTTTCATGATGAACTACGAGTTTATAAATATTTTTTATTAAGTTGCTATCAATTTTCAATATAAATTGATGAGAAAAGTAGTCAAAATTCTATTTAGAATTATTTCTGCTCTCCCTGCACGACTTTTTCAGAACTGTTCCTTGTTCGTTTCGTAACTAAAGATATGAGTGGAAATGAATCTGAGCGAGCCAAAGGATTTGCTGGATTCAGTGCGTGTACTCCTGTCGTCTTGTCATACTTTCCCCTTCAAAAATCAGTTATCATCACAGTAATTATCGAGATGGCCTATTTGAGGTTGGATGGAAAGATGGATGTCTGACGAATCTGTGTTCCATTGTTGATTTTTTTACAAGATTCCAATACATCAGATCAGGCCATACTTATGAATTTTGGAGAAATTTCTGTTCGTAAGTTGAGAATTTCATCATGATCCCGCCTTGTTTGTGTGAGCTTAGTCTGTCTAAATTTATTCCTGCTGTTGTCGAACTGATGAAATTAGCCTAATTTCTTTCATATTGATTTGATTTTTAGTGCTTATCAACTTTTCTGGCATTTTTTTCTGAACATTATTGCGTAATTCAGAATAAGGATAAAATGTACAGTACAGTGCACGGATGAACGGATATGAACCAGTTTGAGGAAATCGTGTAGCTAGTGAGCCATCCCTCATTAAAGATGACCCAACATTTGATCCGAAAAGGCCGAAGCGACGTTAGGTGACAACAACAACACTTGGTCTTGTGGTCCGTCGATGCGATGATGCCGTTAGGTAAGAAGAAATTTTTGTATGAAATTGTCTTAATTTATATCAAATCTTTTTCAGCAACTTGGATAAGCCATCATCAGTCACTAAGTATTCAACCATGCATTGAAATGAGTTTATTACGTAGCTGAGCTTGCGAAGCTAGTATTGAGAATG
>JAHZMX010003320.1:0-12371 GCA_027743895.1 Seira musarum
GTGAAAGTAGCCGTTGGTGAAAGTCAGAGAGAGACTGTTGTGGGTAATAACAATGATGACTAAAGCAACACTACATAAATTTTTCTGAAGTTAAAAATTGGATGAAGTGACAAATACATAGCTTGCTGGCTCCAAATGGAGTAAAGTAAAAACTAGAAAAAAAAAGATCCTGGCAGAAAGGTTGAAGAAAATATTGTCAATGTAATCCATTATTTTTTCATACAAGCACACCTGTCCAACCTTGGTTTCTGGTTGCGAAGGGGCTCATTAAACGAAATGTATTTATATGGAAGAAAACTGAAGGGTTTATTGTAAATCAGATTTAATGATTCCTCAGAATTGCATCTCGGGTTTGATATTCCCACAAAACTAGAATGTATGATTTATATTGAATTTACTCGCATATCCTTTCAATTACTGTATTATATAAGTAAGTTCAAGCAGCATAATTCGAAAATTACAACTTCGTGAACAAAATGTATTTATGATAAAGTACTGGAACCCTTTATTTATAACGGTCATGTCCATGAAAGGGAAAATGGAATAGTGGGTGTTTTTGTTTCATAGCGTAATTGGAATAATAATCTATGAGTGCATCTCTTTAAAAGGATAAATGTAATTTGAAATGATCAAAAAATGTTTTGGAGCAAGTATAAACGAAAATCCTCTAAAAGTAGGGGATATTACAGAATTTCAGGGATCAAGCAGTATTAAGCAGAAATTGAAAACCATCCTTACATTTTTTGCATTAAACAAATACCGCCAGAGAAAATGTCATATGCAAACTTATATGTATTATATATGCTTATGTACACACACAACACATTTATTCCCCCTCTTCGTTCTCACTAGGAAATGCCATTATTTTGAAGATATTTGATATTTCATATCGTACTTACTTACTCTCGTTTACAAAAAGGTTGAAATTGAAATCCCATTGAAAATGGTGGCGGAGGTGGTGGTAGTCGTTGTAGTGTCTCTGATGATGATGAGCACAATGGCGAGGCTACAATATACGATTACTTGGTCCACACTCACCCTCCCTTTGAGTCAAAAGACTATTATCCACTTTCTCATTTTTTTCAGTAAAAAAACTACCCCTTCATGTCATTTATTCCAAACAACAAAACAACCTCTCTCAATTTATTTTCTCCACACATGCTTGTCTCACGCATGCATGCAGATGTACTTTCCCTAGAAATGGCTTCCCCTCTCAAAAATATATAATGAAATGACACCACATTTTCTAAAAGCACTTTCATCATCGTCATCCACCGACCATATCACGCAAAGCAAAGCAAGGGTTGCAAGTCACACATGCACATGTGACTTATCATACTAGATGGACTATAGCCAACTTAATGGAATCATATTTGTTGTTGTGTACTATTATAGTACTTTTTGAGCTTGCTCTCCTCTGTCCTTTTCCGTACATGAAAGAATGTTCAGAAGTACGAAGGGGAGCAAGAAGTGCATGGATGATTCTCTCTGTGGTGACACTTTGCTTTCTTACCCTGGAGGGAAGGGGATGCAAAGCCCATCTCAATTTTTTCCTGATTTTCTTATATCAGCCCACCATTTTCTTTCACGTTATTACAGTAGTTACTTTCCGTACATGAGTATTATCAAAGCATTATTCCGATGAAAAAAAGGTTGCACCATGAAGCAGAATAATGAGATTCTATGTGGGCATAAATTGAATTGAATTGCATCAGAGGAAGATGCACAAGTGCAAATGCACTTTCATTTTATAACCTTCAATTTTGTCAAAGAGCACACACGATAAAAGATAAATAGAGAGAGAGAGAGAGAGGATGAACACACGATTTTCGTGATGAGGAGCATTTATTCTCCTTCTTTTTAGATCTATTTGAAGTCATTAGTGAATATACTATTGGTAGTATTATTGTATGATTTCTTAGATAAATATACAACGAGCATTGACATTATGTACTATAAGATTGGTTAACCGGAACGGGTAATTCTAGTTCTAGGTAAAATGTTCAGTGCATTTAAGTTAATCAGAAAGTGATCGTGATCATACAACAACAAAAAAATGTTCTCAGGACAAAGGAAATTATAGTAATGAATGTGATTTATTTGAAGCTAGGAAAAGAGAAAATCTAATGAATGACGCATAACGTAGGTAAAACAATTGAGCACACGCTCAAGATCAAGATAAAAAAAATGAGATTTTATTTTGAAAAATTACTGAAGGTGAGGTGAATCAACTACAGACAGACAACAGCCTTAAGAGAACAGAAAGGATGAACAAAGTCCAGAATCTGGAATGAGCAAAGGTTTCAAGGCTGCCAGTGTATTAGCGTAGGGGAAGGTGGCGCGACGTGTACTTTGTATCATAGGTTGCAGTCCTAAGCTAGGGGCACCAGACCAGAAAACGTTCATGAAATGAAAGGAATGTTTTCTTCCTTTGAAGCTATTCAGCAAAAGATGAAGCATTCATTTTTTTATTTCTTTGCCATGATGCCAAAAAATTGGAAGATTACGTAGTATAATTTTAAAAGTCAGTATGGTCTGACCGTCTGGTTTTTTATTGCATGGCATAAGACCATAATCATTACAAAAAGTGAGTTGTTTATTTAATGCTGTGTATTTTTCAGTCTTCGAATGTCATACATACATATATGATAAGATGTAGATGTAGAAAAAACGATTATGAATTAATATACTTAATCTTACTTTGCCCCGGTATGTATGCTTCAGAATTTTGATTTGATTTTGTGTAGAAATGCAAGTCTAAATAAATGCAAAATGGAAGAATTTTCTCGTGTCATAAAATCGGTTTATTTCTTATCCACAATGAACTTCCAAAACAATCAATGTGATTTTGTGTAGAAATGCAAGTCTAAATAAATGCAAAATGGAAGAATTTTCTCGTGTCATAAAATCGGTTTATTTCTTATCCACAATGAACTTCCAAAACAATCAAATTTCAATTAGACATTATTATTGTTGTTTGGTGTTTATTTACGGTATAGGTTTAATAGCCATCCAAATTGAAAATCTTACAATATTTTACCTTCAATTATATGTACAATTTATTATCACTTATCATTATATTTATTCCTTAACTTAGTTTCCATTTATATACCTTAAAACATTTAAATGTAGAGCCTTAAATCTGTGTTTCTGTATCGTTTAAAAATTTTCTATACTAGTTTGCGTGTCTATTTTAAATAGCTTATCGATTAAATATACATATATATATCTACAGTTTTTTTGCGCACATTATTCTTTCCTTTGTCAATTCTTTTAAAAATGAAACTCATGAAAAGTGAAAGCTGCCATTATGATTTTGTTGAAAAAAATTTTTTTTTTGGGCAAACGACATTATCAAATTTGATGTTACCTATCTTCGAATACGGCCAGTTGGTTCTCACTACACATACATATGTAAGTACAAGACTAAACTATTCGATTTCTTAGGTTTATTCCAGTTGATTACCCAGTGCTAAATAGGTGCATGAATTAATGCAACAAGATTTACAAGAATTATCCCTGTCCAAAGTCCATGACGATATTATCTTAACTATTCTACTTCATACTTACTTTGTTTTGTTGACTTTGCAATACAAAAAAAATCAAAGAGTAGTACATACTTTTATTCCTTCGTGTATCCTAAAAAACGTGTGGCAAAAAAGTGAAAAAAATTACATAAAATAAATAGTGTAACGAGAAAAGCACTCATTAAAAAAACAATTTCTACAGTAAAGTTTCACCTTACTCTCAACATGCTTATGAATATGATAGAAATTGACACTTCATAGGAAAGCAAGAAAGTTTTCATATTGTTCCGACTCATATCATTTTTTTTATACAAAAGTATAGTATTTCTCGCCCGATTTTTATTTTATCAAAGGAAGAGGCAAAGAGGAGAAACTAGTTCATATTTACAACAATCTATAATACAATATCCCACAATGATTCCAGACCTATTGCATAATTTTCTACTTACGTATTTACATAAAAATAGTACAAAAAATTTCAGTTGGTACTCATCTCACCGTTTTTTTAGGTTGATTTATTTCTGGCGGGTCTTACCTTGCCTAATCCTATCCTCTAACTTAAGATACATGCATGACCTACCTAGCAATAATTTTTTTTCTTATTTTACACAAAAATTTCTGTCTATTTATATTTGGTTACTTACAAAGTTTCATTGCGATAATGAAATCATATGAAATTCTCACAACACCAAAACAACAGTGCATGTCGCAACTTCATTTCTCCGTATGATTTGTAATGTGGACAAGTAATAAAAATGACATGACGAACGCGAACGTATGTCTGCGTGAACATATTATTTTCTTCTGAAAACATAAATACAACTAGACATAGTACCGGATTTGATTACAACCTCACCTAAAGCTAAACTTAAAAAAATCTTATCTTCATGATGATAGTCCATTCTACAACAATAATGATTTACTACTTCTGGGAGCATACATGTAAATACTATGTTTTCATTCATCCTATATTTTTAAAGACCAACTTAAAATGCGACACTACAACTGATTTTATTCCTACTTTAATTTTGATGACTAATCTGTCGCACGTTCTAAGTATGTATAAACTATTTATGAATTTCAACTGAAATGAAAACCTTTTCTGACAGCTAATCCATGCATTCCTACCTAACAACACTACAAAAATTGTTTATTCGCAATGTCGAATTGAATACGCTTAGCAAGCTGAAGATAGAGAAATTTGTACACAAAATAAATCATGATACTTATTTGAAGGACACTGTTTTATCCACGGAAACAAAAATGTTTGTATGTCCATTATGATGACAAGCACATGCAACATCATTAGATTCGATTTCATGATAAATGCCTATTTCTATCCTTAAAAAATGCTACAATGCATTGTATTGATATACCAGTTTACTATAGATATTTAAATACCTACACGTTCAATTCTTTTACTCCCTGATTCATTAAACAACACACCGAGAAATAACGAGAACGGAAATAACCCATGCACACTGCGAGCGTGCAAAAATAATTTATGACCAGGATGACATAAGTACGATACGATTTTACTTACTACCTATTTTTACTTATTATCAAGTTATGTCCCTACACTACATGATGAGCTACGGGGGCCGTTCTCACTTTTGCATTAAATTTATTATTTCTAGTTGAGAATTTACACCACTTCTAAAAAAAGGGTCAAAATATGATATTGCATTCCATGTAATTCAATCATTAAATATACACTTGTTCATGAATGCTCAATCAATCTAAAACTACCTAACTTCGTAATTGTTATATAATACACGTTTTATAAACAGCATGTATTCATTTATTTCTCTCAATTTCTTCCTCTCAAATTATTTTTGGTAAGAAAAACCCTGTGAATTCACCTTTTCTTTTTTTTTTATCCGATCCTTTTTTCATTATCTAGTTACTAATCGTAAGTTTTTTATTGTATATGCTTACTAGTTCTGGTGACGAATATGAATTCGTAACGACTCCATGTCGAAATTATTAATTTTTTATACTATGTTTTTCATTTAGTTTCGGTGTAGGACGAGCAATAATATTCAATTAAATATTTATTTTAAATTTCCTTAAATAGGATCATGACCAGTTCTACAGGTTAAAGGAACCCAAATGTAGCTACAATGTAGTTCTATCACTTCAATTCATGACATGACCTGACCTACACAACCTAAACAAGTGCATCGGTATCTGTAAAACTATAAGATGATAATTAGATTTCTTTCCTCAAGTTTCTCTCCAGCCTTTTTACAATAATAGTGCAGTAGTGGTATCATCATTAAAATTGCCATTTTTGTTCACCGGGTACCTACAAATTTTTACTTCCTTAATTTCGGAATACTAATAAAATTGACATATAATGTGCAACGAAAAGTTTTTAAAAGAAAAATAATTACGTTGGTTTTGAAATATCGTAAAATAATTTTAAGGAAGACCTGTATCGTAAGTTAATATGTTACGTGAATTCCAGTGAAGGGAATATGAATCGAAGCTAGTCAAAAAGTGTTCAATGATAAATAATTATGATGCTGTAAGGACTAGCAGCTCCTCTTATTTTGTGTGTACCGGGAAAGCGTTTTGGTTTTCGATACACTTTTTTTTTTTAAATTTGCGTTGAGGCCTAACCTATATGTTTAATAAAGTAGTAGTTAAAATAATTAGAAAATACCAGCAGAGGGAGGTGTCGGTATCGGCCGAAAATGTGGATGTGGTGGCAGTAGATGATGTGGATGGAGACCCTGTAAACCAGAATTAGGAGATGATGCTGAAGGAAGCATAGGGGGAAATTGACATGGTTGCTGAGAAGACGGTGATGGCGACATCGTAGGTGGAGACATGTGCTGTTGTAGAGATGCCATTGCTGAAGCGCCAGGTGGTGGTGGAAGAGGAAGATGGGGTATCAAGGGAGCCCCCGCCCCCCACGGCAACAGTCAAGTTGCCTCTTTCGAGTTTGACTCTTCACTATGGTCCATGAAGGAGGGTGCGGAACCAAGCTCAAGTTTTACTGAAGCTGCTAATGATATTGGTATAAAAAAAGTAAGCAATATTACAAAATTGAAAAAAAATTTATGATATATATATGATGAGAGTGATCCCAGTTTTACTCTTACCTGAGCACATGCATAGCTACAAAGTTCACATTTGTACGGTTTTTCTCCAGTGTGAGATCTTCGGTGAACAGTCAAGTTGCTACAGTTTTTGAAAACCTTTCCACAGTATTCGCAAGTGTCGTTCCTCTTGCCTTCCTTTTTAAATGAAGCCATCGGACCACCTCCTTCGACCATACGCTCGCTCCCACCTGAATTACTAGTACTTGATCCTCGGCCTCTTTCACTTAATTTGTATCTTGTAGTTTTCTCTGGCCTCTCTGGCGTATTTCCATTGTTCAGACCATGTGGATTTCCTAGTAAAGGATTACCTTGTCCTGATGCATTTTCTAAGGCAACTGCTGCGGCAGCGCCTGAATTAAGAAAATTTAGAGGATCGCCTCGTTGTAGCCATAAATTTGCTGCGTGAAGCCCCTCGAAAGACTCCATTTTCAATCTTTTCTCCAGATTTGTCTCAAAGGGAAACAAAGGTGGTGGAGGATGAGCACCATTTGACGCTGCAGCAGCGGCCGCGGCTGCAGCAGCAACAGGATTGAGCATATCAAAAGGTGCCTGAAGTCCCATTGGAGGGCTGCTTGGATTTGAGCCGTTATTCATTGAAGCAGGGGTGATTCCACCAGAACGCTCACCACGACTTTCATTGTTTGCACTACCATCCTTGCCATTTCCTTTCACAAGTTTACTGTACAGCTGTGATTCCTTTAGCGCTTGTCTGTATGCTTCGCTGTATTGGGCAATATTATTCAACCCGAACCTATCGATCAGCTCACCAACAAGACTATTTGGGTGGCCCATTAATTGCTGCTGTTGTTGCAAAAGCTTATTATTCCCAGCAGAATCCTTTGGACGTGTTAAATCTTCGGGCTCATTATTACCGGCAGAGCTACCGCTGGTATTGTTGTTCTTGGATCCAGAAGCATTCTGCCTACGTCGCTTCACTTCCGGCTCGGAGGATTCCATTTCACCGTCATCAGACTCCATGAAATCATCGTAGGTTTCGTCGTCCAATGAAGAATCATCGTCTTTGTCATCATCATTCAGCTTCGAACCCCTTTTCCCAGTTGAACTAGAGGGGCTGGACAAAGCGGATCTTTTGTTGTTGCTCACAGAGTTCGAACGAGATTGAGGGGATTTTGACCGATTGTCATTTGATTCATCGCGTGATGCTTTACCTCCTTTGGAACTATCAGGGCTATTTCGTTCCTTGGACTCATCATTTCCATCCTGATTGCAATCCTGATTTGTAGACAAATTTAATGATTCTTCTTGTTGGTCTTCCTCTTCTATTGCTTCCTCAGATGTCTCAGATTTATTCAGTTTTGAGACTCTAGAGTCACTTTCGCAATCATCCAGTTTGCTTTTGTTGTTACCAGTGTTTCCGGAGGAGTCCATTTCTGTGGTTGGAAGGGAAGACGAGCCGCTGCTACTACCACTTTGGTTATGGTGTCCTCCATCTGAATCAGATTTAGTTGCATTCCCTGAATCAAAGAGGAGCAAATCATGATGTGTGGAAGAACTGGAAGAGGTTGGCCCTGAACATGTGGTAGCTCCTCCAGCCGAACCAATGCTTGACCCTATGCCAGAAGTTGGGGGAGTCGGCGTGCTCGTACCGCGCACTCCTCCATGAGGACTAGTGAAGGAGCTGGCATCCAACGCTAAGGGATAGTTTGCCATGGGATCTTCATGGGGAAGATGATGCTTTGATGGAGCCATAAAAGATGCCGGAGAGCCTGCTAAAGATCCGATTCCCCCAAAACCCATTGACGCCAGCAGGTTTTCATCCATATCTGGAAGGGGGCCGTGCTGGGAAATAAGATGCCGTCGAAGTCTTAGATGGGAAGTAAATGCTTGTCTACAGTGGGGACAAGAGTGGGGAGGATCTTTCTCGTGTGTACGAAGATGAGCTGCCAATGTGCTATCAAAACGGAACTTTTTTCCGCAAACGTGGCAACTTTTCCCTTTACCTATTCAATTGAGAAAGGAATAAGCAAAAAACAAAATTTAAAAAACGAACGTGAAGCAAACAATAAGAAACTCATTTGGTTCATTGTTTGGAACCAAAGTAAAGAAAAAAGTATAAAAAACAATGCGTAGTTTTATGAAGGTATTCACTCACACTTACCGTCATCAGGAGACAAGGGAGACGGTGGGGTCATCACTGACTTTCTGGAGAAACCAGGAGACAATGGAGATGGACTTGCACTGTTAGTGCCGCTACCTCCAGCTAACTGTTTCAGTTTCTGCGAGTAAAAGTCCAATGGTTCAGTCATAGCGCCAGGAGTAGCTCCACCTGGATGCCGAATAGATGCAACAGCTGCGGCAGCGGCAGCAGCTAGATCCATTGCCCTTGCATCAAAGGGAAGGGAACCAGGGAGACCTGGAAGTCCAGCGGCATTTGGGGATGGCCGAAAGTCACTGTGCAGAAAAAGTTCATGATGAGGATGATGTAACATAGGTAAATCAACAAGTACGGGTGGCTGAGTCTGAGATGGAGGACGAGGTTGAGGGGGAGGAGGTGGTAAAGGAATTATAGAAGGAGGATGAGATAAAGGTGGTGGAGGTGGAATTGCTGTTGGCCGCAAGTGCTGCTGCTGTTGATGTTGTTGGTCAAGAAATGATGTGAGCGTAGGTGGAAGAGGCATACAAGAGGGCGAGCTGGCCGAAAGAAAAGAGGCCATCGCAGCACAGGCTGCAGCTGCTGCCGCCGAATTATTTGCGGTATTGTGGTTATTATTATTACTATTAGTGCAGTTATTAGAATTAGACGCGACATTGGTGACACTCAATGGCGCCGTAGTGAGCGCGCTCACAGCAGTGGAAGAGGAGCAGGAAGCAGAAGAACTAGAGAGAACAAAAGAAGGGAAGAAAAGAAGAATTTTTACAGTATTTGTTAGCAGCGACAAAAAAAAAAAGAAGAAAATTGAAACGAAAGAGTGAACTAGATACGGACACAATGCTTGTATCTCATTGTTTTAGTCTTAAGAAAAGGGACAAACATTTTAGGATTTTTATATTTTGGATGGTTTTATGGAAAAACTGCTCTGAAACTTAAATGAATGTAGTTGGCATTAAAATTTTTACCTGCTTCCTAACGAGGATGGAGTGGCATTTGGTCCAGCCCCATTACCAGGCCCACCATTAGCTGCAAAAGCAGCGACAGCAGCCGCTGCAGCAGCTGAATTATTGACTAATTGTTCCACAGCACGAAAGTCATGACTAGCGGCAGACGATGACGCTCCTGATGGTGGCCTCGGTGGTAGACAAAACGGTTGCGGGAATGGAAACCTTAGTAGTCCAAGTCCTTCGGGACTGAATGGATTCGCAGGAACCAAAGGATTTCTACCATTAGCTGCAGCACCTGCAAGTGACATCCCACCTGGTCCAACGAGAGGGCTTCCAAGAAGTGCGGCTGTTGCTGACGAGTTTGATGATGATCGTTCGCGAGAACTTTCTCTTGATACACTCCGAGCTTCTCTGTCTTTGTTACGATTGGAAGAGATTGACAAAGACGCAGACGACACTGTGCTTGCGGATGTTGGCAAAATTGATGAAGAAGTTGTCGTTCCTGAGGACCCTGTTACGTTGGCAAGCTGATGAAGATGGTTGGATATGGAGGCTGGAACTCCTAAAAGCGTGCTCCCCAAAATGGGCGACGGACTTGGAGCTCGAATCGCCGCAGAGTTAGAGCCAAGAACTAATGGACTGTTACGATTGCTGTTAGCGCTATTACCAATGCTATTTCCACTTCCTGTTGTGATGCTTGGGCGCCATGGCGAAGGGCCCAGGAGAGAATTAGCTAAAGCATTAGACGTAATTCCTCCAGAAGTTGTCTCCAACGTTGAAATGGAAGAGGATGATGAAGTAGCGGAACTTATCGATGCAGGAGCTTCGGCACAAAGCTTTACGCCGTGTTTCTCTTGAACATGCTGAATTAGTGACCACGCAGAGGAGCAGATTTGCTGACAGGTGCCGCAAGTAATTCGACTTGGTTCTGTAAAAAATGAAAGTAGCGATTACATCATCTGAAAGATTCATTACGAGCTTAATGATAAAGTTAAATTTCATAATGCGCATGTACAATTTTCAGAATGAAATTGAGTTACTACGATATACGGATACTTTTTATCCTCCCTTACGTACTTATCTGTACTTTAAATGACATAAAAAAGAACAAGTCCCATGAGAATGCTCATCAGTCACATACGTATAGAAAAAGGCAATATTCAATTCTCCAAGAGATCTTACAAGGTGAAGTGAACAATTTGGGAAGAGGTAGGGACCATCAACTCAATTGCTTTATGTAATGCATGTCCCAAAGTTAGCGAACTCAAGCTGGAGGGGATCACCGGAGTACTGCTCAAGACTGCGTGGTAAAGGACAAATCGAGCGAATCCCTCTTGGATTTCCCCCCATACTTTAGGCCACAATCATTGTTTTATTCCATGAGGGGCAGAGTCCAGTTTAGATCATTGATTGACTCTTTCATCATCATCCACGAATTAGATGACATGTTTTTATTGACTCGAGTGGCTTATATTAGCTTCGTTACTTTCATCACGAGAATTTTCATTTCTCTGACGTTTTCACCACAAATTAGAGATGATATGGAATATGAGTTCTACAATATATCTCAAATCATACGTAATGATCCACTTGGCCAATTCCTTGTCGTCTCTGGTGTGTCTCAATTTGCAATTGTCAAGAAGTTATGCTTTCACGAGAATGAAATCAGTGCAGTGGACCAAAAAATCCATAAAGAGAAAAAAAATTGATAAAATACAATCCAATATGGACAGTATTGTCAGAATAAATGGGGAAACAAGACAGGGTGGTTCTGGAAAACCCTTTCCATTTTTTACTTTTTTGCTCCCCTCATCGAGTAATATTTCATATCATGAGATGACAATCAAAAGGAGAAGCTACTCAACCGTCAAAACTTTTCTTGACATTGATATGGCAGGATGCTAAATAATCCAAGAAACATGTATTAAATAATTTTTCAGTTTTTTAAAACTGCGTACTACTTTACTACATGAAACAATTGGATTTATTCCGACAATCTTTCGCCCTGAGATTTTACGCATCAGGTGGAAGCGAAAGAAAATGCATCTCTAATTGCATCTCGTTTTCTTACAAATGAACGTCTTTTCTTGGAAAATCGCCTTTGTAAATCTGCGGGATAGTTTGTCATTAAAAGATTTTTCATTCAACAATCCCTGTCATTTGTTGAACTTATTTTTCTTTCAACTTATTTTTGTTCTGCACATTTTTTTTATCAAACGAAAGTCCAGCCTAAAGCAATCGTTCTTCATTGTTAGTTAGTTTGCCTTTTACTCTGCAATTCACATTTGAATGCGACTATGTATTCTTATATGTATGTATTCGTTTTAGGGGAATGTGATTTTGCAAGTTTCTTCCAGTTTGTCGCTTGCACAAACTCCCAAAAGCATTATGCTGACGCGTAAACTCGAAAGAAAAAAGTAACTAGCCCACGGTCATTTTTCCCCGAAAAAATACGAAAGCAAAAAAAAAGTGAAGTGTTCCCGTGTGAAGTAGTGTAGTAGCTGTAGTAGAAATGGTATTGTGTGCGTATTCTTTAGGGAAAACGGTATAAAAACAAGGGGATCGAGTGAAGGAAAAAATGCAAACAAAAGAATATAATACCTGCCACGAACTCAATTCGCTTCACCTATAAATCATGCCTTTGAGATTGTTTCCACACTTAAAATAATCTTTT
>JAHZMX010003321.1:0-10031 GCA_027743895.1 Seira musarum
CATTCACTTTCAATTCAACTGTTCAACTAAACTTTAGCTCACCTTTCCACCTCACCTTGCGTTTTTTTCTTGTTACGCAACCTTCACAAGGCTGTAAGAGGAAAAATAAGACTTAAAAACTGACTAGGTTGGCTGAGAAAAACTTGGCATGACATACGCACACACACAAGGCAGGCGTAAAAACAAGTTTGCGTTTTTCTTCGCTGTGGCTTGGCTTCGCCAAAAAAGAAGAAATCCTACGGCTTGTAGCAGAGGCATCACTATCACCACCAGAAGTAGACTTGTTCCGTGGTGGTATGGTATATGAGGTAGGTACTCAAACTCAACTTCAGCTCACTGGATGGATGATATGAATGTCACGGTAGACTAAACGGATTAGTTCACACGTTCATTGTACCGTACATAACATCCGAGTTACAGGCAAAAAGGAAAGAAAAAATAATGTCGAGAGGAGTGAGTAAGTGAGGGAGTAGACATGCTTTAATATGAGAAAGCGGATCAGCGTAGCTTTTTTATTGTACGTTTCTTTTTCTTTCTTCTCCATTTTCCAACATCGTCAATTGAATTTTTTTATTGAAATTGAACCAATTTTTTGCGCATAATGAGTATGATTTTTTTTCAATGAAAGAGGAAAGAAAAATTAAAAGGAGTCAGAATCGATAAAAAAAGCTCGACTACGACTAGAAAAGAAAAAAATCTGAATTTGTGAATCGTGACTCCTTTTCAAAAGACATGTAGATTTCTTTACAATTTCGTGTGGAATGGAAATGTCTCCAATCGATAAATATCCTTTCTCGGGGGAAAACAGATATTGAGATAAAGTAGGAGAATTTTTATCGTTTTCACTTTGCATGTCTTGAGCTGATATTACCAATTATCATTGAAATTCATTGAAGGTGAAATAAAAACAAGCGGAAGAACTTTTTCAAACCTAATCCAAATATCCAAATACGGATAGGCGAAATGGAGCCAGGGCAAACATAAAAGGGATTTTGATTGCTGTGTTGAAAAAATGCACATTAAATGGAGCTCCCACCCATTCCATTCAACATTTTTTCTCTTCAATTGATAACAACTTCCATTTTTAGTGTGGATAACAATCTTGAATTGTATAGAGGCGGCTAGACAAGCTTGAAAGAAGATGTGTTCATTTAAAATGAAGACTGATTCACTTATGATCCTAAACATAAAATGAACATCATATTATAACCGCTACATGCACACACATATATATTTTTTTAGCAAATTACCGAAAATGAAACTCGTTTTAGGTGCAAGGAAAAATGAAGCCAGATTTCAACTTTCATCGCATGTGTCATCTTCATTTTCTTAAAAGAGGGATCAAGGAAGAATATTTAATCAGTTAAGTCACTTCCAGTGTGAAATGCATACACATGCCCACATGCCTTTCTGATTGCAAAGGGGGTGAAAGAAACACAACACCCATTAAATTTTCACCCAGTTAATCGACTTATAATTGAAATGAACACGAGTAATGGAATTTTAATTAATTTGACCTAGGAGGGAAGATGAGAAAGTTCGGAGAGAGCGAAGCATCCATACAGAAATAGATGGGTGGCTGGCTGGCTGGGATGATGATGCTGTGAAGAAAGAATACACAGAAAAACATACATGGAGTAATACGACTTTCGATGCCTTAAAGGAACAACTTTTAAGGAAAAACTAAAAAAGAAGCAAACACAATTTCTTGCCAGACGAAGAGTGAATAGAGTGAACATATCGTAAGTACAAACGAACGGCGTAGTTTTTTAGAAAGGGAAATAGCAAGTCGTGTAGCCATAATAGTCGCCGTCTCCTTCACCCTTCGTGCCTTTTTTTACAGTGTACTCCTGTTAAGAATGCAAATGGATTTTCTGGTATGTACATTGCAAAGCATATTTCAAGAACGGAGCAAGACAGAGTTTTTTTGTTCTCACAGCATATATTACTTAGAAGTATTATGGAATTTTGTTATGAGCGTTTGGGATTTGTATAAGAAAGAAATTTGGATTTTTTTTATATCATATGAAAAATTTAAACGATGGATTTGTATAACCGTATTTTCAGTTTTATCTGGAAGCACAAGCATCTCCCTAAAAAGACATCCACCTTTTTGCTTTTATTCTTCTCTTCGATGATGAAAAATGTGTTGTGCCGTGCAGTACTGGAGAGTATGGTTGGTTGGTGAGCCAGAGCAAGAGTTTATGGCATATTGTTATGTAACACGTGATAATGAGGTTTACTTTTAAGAGACGCGAATTTCTCGGGGATTTTAACTCAATTTCACAATATAATTTACAGAAATTACATATTGTCTAGAGCGATAAACCACAAGGCCAGAGGAAGGTGTGAAATGAACATGTCATCAATTTCATGGTCTTATGCAGCATACTTTCTTCCTCTACTCAAGCCAGTAGTAAACATGTCCGCACAAGGGTTTCCTATCATGCTTTAGCTCTACATTTTTTATAGTCATTTAAAATTCATAATGTAATAATTTCTAGTCTTCGCATTACACTAAAAGGGTTAGAAGGACAAAGTTTTCATGAATATTTCAACTTGATATGATAAAAATTACGACATGCTTGCGTGTTTTCATTTCCTCAGTTTTTTTTTTCTAAAAATATCTGGTAAACTTTATTACACGATTTCATTATCAACTTTAATTTAACATATTTTTAAAAATATGACTGCTCCTTGGTTTGGTCGACGTAGAAGGATGTACGTACCTAACTATAAGCAGGTATTAAGCTTCATGCATGACCAATTTTTCAAAAGAGATTGGAATGGAATTTGAAAGTGAGCAACACTACTGCTGGAACAAGGAACGTAAACAAGTCAAAAGAATAAAAGCGCTTTGAGCTTTTGGACAAACTGGAAGTTAATAGCAGCTCTAGAAACCAGTATCAAAAGCAAGAGCCAAGCTAGCTAGTGAGTGAGTAAGTAAGCATTTCATCCTCCTTTACTAAATGAAACAAAAAGCATGAATTCTTATGGACTTAGCCGTGCATGTTCAACCACCTTTTTATCCCACCTTGAGTTCTCCCATTACAAATGTACTACTCTGTTTTCACGTCTTTATTCAAGCCTTCTTATCTCTTTACTTAGATCTACAAGATATTTATCGGATTCCAGTCAGTCTGCGTAGACATTTCTATTCCGAGAGAAACGGATTGAAAGACTGACACACTCTACTACTTTTACTTTTTTCTAACGAGAAAAGAAAACAAATACTGGTACGAGCGGGTGTTGGAAAAATCGCTGTACTATGACCACTTTGACTACTTATACATTCCTACAGCAGAAAACAATACCAGTGGCTACTCTCCACTCTCCATTTTTCGCCGAAAGCAGTATCTGGAAATTGGAGCAGAACACATAAAAACATGGTCTAGCTTGGCTTGGCTTGGCCTGACCTCTCCAGCAACAGCACTAGGAGCAGCAGCATCGTTTACTGGATTTCTTGCTGGAAGCCTCCTGGTGGGAAATCCTTGTTTCTCATATTATTTTCCTGGAAGCTTTGTACCACCAGAGTGGAATACACTTATGTAACTTTTTCCTGTAGGCAGCTGCTGCTCAAGTAAGTCAACAGATTTACCGCTACCAACTCAATGTACACGACACGACGCAGGTAACCAAAATAACGTATTATCATATCATCATACGTCGAGCTGTTTTCATTATTATCAAAATACGAGAAAGCATGCATAATAATTTCAGCTCAAAATCAGGCTACATTTTCTTTTCTCGTAAGTAAACACTCCCCATAATTATGGCGTATTAAAGAGGTCGTCTGTCTATCATATCATTTTCCTTGTCATTTCTCATTCGAACGTGACATGCTATGTAAGTAAATAAGCTGTTCTCGCATGAGCCTAATCAAAATTGGATTAATACTCACGTTACGTATAGTTGTTACGTTTCGGTACGTATCAAGGCTTGTCCTTACAGCACAGTCTTGCCATAATGCCAACATCCAGGAGTGAAATGATGTTTTTTTATGTCAGGTCTCACCTGAGTATTAAAAAGTGGAGGAAAATATATTACAAATTCTTTTGCCTCGTGCACACACTGTAGACCATACGATGCGAGGCTACTTTTCATTTCAACTCTCTGAACTCAACATTTTTTTCCTAATACGATGGTGGCGACAACGATGATGATAAGATATTGGTGCACCGCAATATGTCAAATTTATGAGTAGCTCCATTATCACCCCCTCAATATGTTTTCTCGGAAGAGTATGAGAACTATGTCCATGGAGCGTCTTCCTCCTTGATTTATCCCAATTTTTCACTCACGCCAAACTATATTCTTTTCTTTACATAAATAACATATGTAATGTAGATCGATCGATAGATAAGTAGGCCAGAAAAGAAGCATGGCAAAAATGGAAAGACACACCACCATCGCCACTCCGTATTTCATATGGTTCTACTCACACACAAGACACATGAAAGAAAAAAAATAACGTAGTAAAAACAGTATTGCTTTTTTTCTTTCTTCCCATGTAATAGACCTGCTGCTACGCTGCTTTTTACAAAGTCAAGCCAGGCCAGCAGGCCAGGCCAAAAGCTTATAAACTCCTGGAGCGATTTTTAGTAGTAAAACATTGTCGTCCTTTATTTTCCTTCCTAGATGCTTTCCCCTCAAATAGGATATTAACAGATATAAAAAAACGGGCATATCATCATATCACACAAAAGTCTCTCTTCTCAAGTCTAAAAGAAAGTTTTTCTGGAGAAAGCAAGGCAAGCCAAAAAAGGGTTCTCGCACTCTTCACATCACATCATATTATTATATACACAAGCTAATACCAGGGTATACCATAACATTCTTGTTGGTCTTGGTCGCTTCTTTTTTTCACGGAAAAAGACTATTTACCGCCACCACTCACTCTGCCTTGCTCTTGCTTGCTTGCTTGTCTACTCCTTCAAGTTTTTTTACTCCCTCTATATAGAGCTATAAGAAATGCAGCAGCTGCTGCTTCTGTATACCTTTTTCTTACTTTCGTCGCAATTTAATAGGAAAAAGTTTCGTGTGGGAATATAGTAATAACAATACATACTTATCTTTTTTCTCCAGAAGAATTTTTTTTTTCAAAAAAAGATTTTTCAAGTAGAAAGCGATGAACAACATGAGTGAGGTAAAAAGGAAAAAAGCCTGGTGGCGATGCACCTACTTACAAGTTTTTTTTTAAGAAAAAGCTATTATTTCGTTTTTTTTCCAACAACCTACATAATACATAAAGACAGAGAGAAAGGACAGCAAAGCATATGGGGAAACCATGAAGATATTTTTCTTTCCTGTATGGCATGTCTGCGTGGCAAAAGCCCTTTTCTTGATTTTCTCTTCACATCACACAAACAAGAAGAAAGAAAATAGGTGGTAGTGGAGGATGAATGAGAGACGCGGGAGAAGTAGCTGTAATGTACGACGTGATATGTGTACTTCCCTTATATCTTCTTCCTCTTTTTTTGGTGATCCGGAGCCAAGCCAAGTCAAAGCCAGGAGCATACACCTTTAGTAAAAAAAAACTCTCAGGGAGGAATATGATACCACCTATAAACCATCCCAGGACACTAATGTAATCTAACCACCTTTGCTATCGACTTTCCCATTTCTCCGTAAATGTTTTGTATGGATGATGATGATCGCTGATATGCCACACGACGCGATTCCATTTTATCTTCTGCCTTTTTCCTAGAACATACATGCATTCATTCATAGCAGTGAAGCGAATAGAAGGCAGACCAGGCGAAGCTATGCCAAGCCAAGCCAATGCGTTTATTTTTCCACGAAAAAAGAAACTGTGAAAAGTGAAAGGAAGCGGGAGAGAAAGATTATACCTTGTATTTCACAGAACGTGTAAAAAATTGTAACCACTCACTCGTCAGTTTGTGTGCACTTCCTCTATTACTTACTTTTTAGAGAAATGATACAATGATGGAGATGAGAGCATGATACAATGTAATATTCTTGTTACTCCTTTTTTCAAGAGCTTTTTAACTGTATTTCTGAGAAGTATCAGTGGTGGTGTGGTAGGTGGACGTCGTCGTACAAAAAAATATAAATCCAACAAAAGTAGCGGGCATACCTCGACCAAAAAAATAACTTTCACTCGATTTTTTCCAGTATGCCCGTGCTTTTCTCGCTTCTGCAAAGCTGAGCTGGAGCTAGTAGTGGTGGCGCAGTTTGTCGTTTTCCTCCTGAAAAACTTGACACGTAGTGTGGGATGTGGAAAAAGGTATTATTATTTCTATATGGAAAACTTACACACTATGAAAGCCTTATAGCAATAGCGAAGTAAAGAAAGAAAAACGTATTTTCATGCTTTTTCCTCCTGAAAAGCCTCAGAGAATTCCGGAGAAAGTAGTGATGATGAACGGATGTCATCAGAAATGACTATAATAGACCTTGTAATGATTTTTTCTCAAGGCACACATGCTACCGCCTATTACGCGACACAATGGTATACCTACATTCCCACTCCCTACATTTTTTTCTTGTTTTAAGTGGAAAATGCCTTTATTGTGGTGGAATTTTATATACATTAGGAAGAATGACGACTATGGCATATCGGTAGTGGTGGTGTTTGGGATAAACAACATTGTAGTGTAGTGAGGAAAAAAACTTGCTACGCACACAAAAACTTCACCCTTTTTTATGTGCTTCACTTTTCCTTTCCGTTAAACTTTAATACAGAGATGAAGCACTACTACTTTTGCAATTATAGCTGGGCTGAGTTGATATAAAAATGAAATCACTCTCTCACTCTGGAAAACATGGAAGTGTGGTAAATTAATAAATCTCCTTTTTGTTTCCCTTAATCACATCATACTACTGCAATATTTTCTGGTATTTGGAGATGAACGCGGCGCGGCCGCAAAGGTAGGATTGAAAAAGGAAGGTTTTTTTTATTATTATTTTTTAACCTGACTTTTCCGCTGACAGACAGCGGCAGGAGCACCACTAATTACAGTTTTAAAAAAGGGCATGAACAGCTAACAAGTTAAAATGGTGTTGTTTTGGATGTCTTACATAAAAATGGTCCTGTTGTCGAGACACATCGATTAATTTTTTGCTACACATTCTTTTCCTTTGTTACCTCATAGTGATACAGATGAACATGCAAGTAATTTATGAGAATAAGATATGCAGGATGTTTATTTTATTTATATAATTTTAATAGCTGAGAGTTGATGACAAAAATATGTGAATTCCAAAAGTACTTATGCTTTATTTAAAAAAAAAAAACAAATTGAGCGTAGAGAGAAGAACATGAAATACTCTATTTATTTCGGTCATAATGTTGCCCATTATTCTTCATGAATTGTTTGCTGAATAATATGCGTTATTGCTTGATGACAGTCATTAATTATAAGGATTATTGCTGTGAGTGGGCTTTGTTAGCGATAGAGAAAATTCCTGAGGCGACACAATATGCATACTTATTCTCTTTTTGAGTGCGAATACTGAATGCACTGCGTACTTTAAATTTTACAACGTTTCACCCAAGTGAATATAAGTATACATGCGTCTTGCACGTAGAAGAATCATTATATTGAGAGAACTCAAGTTCTTTTTTTGAAAGAGGGTACCTGAACCAGAATGATGTGAATATTTTTGTGGCCTGGCTTCACATTCCTTTTGATGCTATCTCCTCCTGAGAGAAAAAATAGTTATGCAGTGGAAGCTTAAACTTATACTACTAAAGACACTAAAGTTTCTTATACATACTTGAGTAGTTGTAGTGTGTAATAATGTACCTACTTTTAAGCCAGTGGCGGAGTTTTCAAGCTGTTCGCAAGAAAAGGGAATGATGTTGCACAAAAGGATTATATCGCTGTTTTGGCATGAGCGAAAGAAAATAAGAATATAATCATCTTATTTAATGTTATCTTTTACCTTCTCATTAAAACAAAACACATTACACATAAAAAAGTGCTTTCATACACATGCCACAAACAACAACACGCACAGCAATGTAATGTATTGCAATGATAGGCCATAGTACTTATATGTACGTAGTATTAGTAGTAAAAGTAAAAGAAGGCGTAAAGAACACAAGCCAAGAATGAAGAACTTAACTGTATCGTTTTTGCGACTGTGGAATGTGACAGGAGCAGAGTGCCAATTATCGGCGAGAAAAAGAAAAGACAAGAGGAGCAATTACGAGGGAGAGAGATGAGAATGAAAGAGAAGCGGATATATGTGTGGAATATGCATGAGAAGAATTTCTGGTGATTGTATGCAATAATGTCAGGCATGCATGCAAAAGATTTCTTAGGTTTCGACAGAAACGACCAAATGCACTAAAAAAAGTAACTTGGAAAATTAAAGCAATGTCGGGGGATCAAGGAAGAATGAAAATAAAGTCGAGACGAGATTTCTTAGTTCTTTTTACATTTCTTCAGAGTAAAACTGGCTCATCATCTTTTATCATAAATTTTTTTTTTAAATCCTTCGATAAAGTTTTGTGAGGTAAAACTTTCCATTCAAAAAGTTAAATTAAAAGGTTGAATTTAGGGAAATGGTTTATTAAAACGGGCTCATTTTTCCTGATTTGCATTCAAATTATACTTACTTAAAAAGCTAGCGTTTGTTTATATGCATATTTACTTACATTATAATTCCCCCTTTCATAATGTGTACGTTTTGTCAACAATTTCTCTTCATTTTTATTTCATCTTTTGTTTTCTGTAATTATTATTTTGAGCTTAAACAAGTCCCATTCGCATGTCTCAACTTTTTGTACAATCCAATAATCTGCGTAAAATAGGCCAAGACTGACAGAGATTCATGCATGTAATGTCAACGACGTAGATGATGATGTTATGATGCCATTCTAAATCTGTTCTGACACTGCTATAAACTTGTAGCACTTTATCAAAACATCACGTGCATGCGTCCATGTATTTAGGTCTTATCGTCAGTTTGAGTTGGCCGAGAACAGCAAAGCCTTCTTGAGCGGTGACTGTGGTCTATTCTATTGCATACTTATTTGAAAATCCTCTTTCTAGCAGTTTGTTGGCGATCATGATGATGATGTTGATTCTCGTTGCTTGTTTGATGAAGATACATCGCTGCCAACATAAGTAAACGAAAGAGAGAAGTGGTAAAGGTCTCAACAAAATGGATGATGTGAGTTCTTGTGCCAAAACAAAAACATTTGTTACGCATAAAATTCGCGCAAGACAAAATGCAAAGCGATTGGATTAAGCTTGAGAGGAATGAAAACAAGGCAATATTAAAACTTGAGTTCAAAGGAAAATTGGAAACACACTGCTTATGAAATCGGAGTATTACATTTAATTCTAATTTCACAGAATTTATTTAGATCTGGCTGAAGGAAGCTTTTCTTCTTACTCAAACGCTTAAATGGAAATGGTTTCTCAAAATTTCGACGAATGATTACGATATCATATCAATTTTTATGGAAATAAAGCTGATACTTCCTACCAACATTTTTTCCCCATTTTGCAACTCAATTTCTACTTAAAAACAGACAGTAAATCTTATGGATAATAGGACGATGTCTAGAGTCTGAATAAGATAGGATGGTAGGATAAAAAAGGCTAGTGCGTGCTTGCTCTTCCTTTTAAAAATGCGAGCAAACAAGCAATAATAATGTGCCATCCCATTTAGATAAACGAACATTAATGTGTTCTCACCATCATCCTCATTGTCATCGTCGTCGTTGTGTCCGTTTTAGTCGTCTCTTTTGCTGCTGCTCCTGTTTTTTTCTTCGTTGAAACTGATGCCTACTCAAAAAATGCATTAGTCTTCGGTATTTTGCTTGTACTTATTCATACCTCTCTCTCTGATTCCCATTTTTTATGACTAATCGTCTTGTCCTCTCGACAGAATTTTTTAAAAATATATAATGTATTGGGCTCATAGTACCTAAATATCTTGTGCGGGCAAACTCCTAGAAATAACATGATCTCATCATCATTCTCATTCTCTCTGAGAACAAGAGCAACTGAACAAGTAAGGCACAGGCAGCCATTCTTTTCGATTTTTTTCCC
>JAHZMX010003322.1:0-11821 GCA_027743895.1 Seira musarum
AGGGGGAGGCAGTAGCAGTGGTACTGGGGGCGGTGGAGGTGGGGGCAGCAATACGTCATCTTCATCCGAGCGGCCAAGTGTCATGCTCATGAAGACTAAGGGATGATTATGATTACTTATAAGTTAAATTGTTCATTTAATTTTAATTGCTTTTTTTCAAAATGTAAATTAATTCATAACGGAAGTTACCAAAATAAAAAAAGAATTATGCAGCTTATATAAGATGCAAATTACTTAATTGCAATAAGGCAAATACATACTATATTCTTGGTTTGATGGAAACTGCAAAGTCATTCATCTCACAAAAAATCTTGAACTTTCTCAATTTCTTCTCTTTTGATGAGGTCATTAAAAGGATTTTACTTCATAAAAAAGTTCAGTACTCTCCCCGCATTGACTGGGTCTTAGAGATTTTCATGTCTTCGGATATTCCAGTCCGTTTGCCAGTGACTTTACTCAAGGGCTAATCTAATAAGGTATCAAAGCGTATGTCATTAATTTGCAATGAAAGAGCACTATGTTTTGCATGAACTTTGATGTTCGATTGTGTGATGATCAAAAGGAAGAACATATCGTATCGAGTAATCCCGGAACTACCCGGTGACCATGAGCTAGATATTTTGATATCGGTAAAAGAGCACATAGAAGGGCACAGGTAGAAAAGGTAGATAGAGTTCCATATACTAATAAAAATACGCAACGCATTTTCTCACAATCATCAACATCACATGGAGAAATAGGGAAATGCAAACAAGCACTCCCTCATCCTGTGTGTCCTGACCTTGCAGTCGTCTGATGTTTCCTCCTCTTGATCTTGATCTTAATTTTTTGCGAATTAATTTGAACACAGAAAACTGAAAATTAATTCGAGAAAAATTGGATCATCACAATCACAATTTTCCATCTCAACATGAGGAGCCTGCAAACGGTCGCTGCCCTAACGTGCATGAAAACTTCCCTATTCGTCTTCAACGTACTCTTCTGGGTAAGTTGAATATATTCGTCCGATTTTATTAGAGTTGATTAGAGTAGTGCAGCTAATTCATTCATGATTTAGGGCGACGCAATTTTAACGGGGAATTCAGAGCTGCGTCCATAATTAGAAAGTGTTCTTTATGTAATGGAGAAAGAGAGTTTTTTAACTGCAATTTTCTGTCTGTACAGATCACAGGTATAGTCCTCCTCATCCTCGGCATTTGGCTTCATGTCGAGCTGCACCGATACTCGGACGTCACAGGAACCGGAAGTGGCATCTGAGGGAGGAACCGCCCCGTACGTATTCGTTGTCGCGGGACTGGTGATTTTGTTTGTAGGGACATTGGGATGCTGTTGCAATGTGGGTGAACAACCGAAGGTGATGTACATTTACGGATTCTTCTTGTCCGTGATCCTGTTGACGGAAATGATTGGATGTGTGACGGCATACAGCTACAGGACCGAGTTAGGGAATATGTTTGAACAGGGATTGAATGAGAGCATGATGGTGTACAACCAGGACCACGCAAAGAGCTCGGCAATCAATTTGATTCAGACTCATGTGAGTACATAAATATTTAACATTTGATCATAGTTCCCAACCGATTAAAATACATATCTTTTAATCACGTACAGATCTAATCAATTAAATTGTGATGATTCATTTTTTGCAGGTCAACTGCTGTGGCATCCATTCACCTCGTGATTGGTACGACACCCCTTACGGAAAAATCCCAGGTTCTTGCTGCATCACAAACATGGGTTGCGACACGAGGGACAAGAGGATTAATCCACAAGGAAGGATGTCACACTCTGGTCACATCCTTAATTAACGGAAATGTCCGTTTAAGTGGATATGTTGCCGGTGCCATTGGCCTCTTCCAGGCTTGTGGCATTTGCCTCAGTATCCTTCTTGGGAAACTTGTGGAGAAGACAAAATACGAGCAAATCGGCAGTTAAATTTGCAAAACAATCAAAATCATATAACGAAAGCAATACATATTTACCCAGACATATCAAATCACAAATTTTTTTCGCACCTCGCACAAAAACTTTTGCACAAAAAGTATTAGGATCATAAGAAAAATCGCACAAATTATCAAATCAATCGTCCACATTTAAACTGAGTACGGATACATAAGTGGATTTGGCAACGAGGAAAACTTTGTTTTAGTGAGTTGACCTTTATTAGGTTGATTTTGATTTAAAAAGAATGCTTGAAAGACATTTAAAGTATAAAAAATTTGAGATTAATTATTTTCGATTTTTTACTGTTCCAACTATTAAACTGAGTTGAAATGGAAACTTTATGCAACATTTCCATAAAACAAAAATAATCGGATATCAGATCGAATATGGAAGACTATATTATAAACTGGACTTTAAAATAAAATCTTGTTCTAATTATTCAACAATTATTTTTAAATCAGACATAAGCGATTTCTCGTTGCCAAATTCATGAATAGTTATACTTAGGTACTCTTTGTAATTCTAACCCACCCGACGCAATGCACATCACATCACAACAAATTCAAATGAGTTTTTTAATGATCGTCCAATCCAGTTTGTCCAGTAGTCCACATAACGCATGACAGGAAATGGTATAAAATACGAATGCGTTTGCATTGTAATAATGTTGAGCTTAAAAAAATGATGTGGCGTGGTTTGACGTGGGGATCGCTTTGTTTTTCATTTAATTTTACAATTTAGATTTAATGCTGTTTCACATGATACCTATCAAATATGAACATATCCAAATATTTGTTCAGAGTGCAATAAAAATGTATGAAATAGATGTAAAAATGTTAAATTCCGTATGTACCTGGTTGGAATGCCAAAGAAAAAAAATGTATTAATTTCCAAAATTGTGAATTGAAATTACGAAGAAAAAAAATTAATGTGTTCTACCAATTAAAATGTGTTGAAATAAATAAAAAAGTTGCGAATTAGAAAAGAACTTATTGTTAGCAATTAAATTTGACTTTGAATAAAATACTCGCTCTAATCAAGAGTCTTCTTCTTCCTCACCTGCAACGTATTTTTGCAACAAATTGGACTAAACGGGCAAATCAATCAAATCATGTAAAACTTTTGCGTATATACTTCCATTGCCCACTGCTTTGAAATCTATCGTACTCATAAAATTCATTAGTTGCAAACCCAAGATTTGTGTCGTTCATGAGTTTAAATTAATCATAAAGCCAAACTTTATGTATCAGGAAATGTAATAACCATAACATAACGTTTATACAAAGTATATAGCTAGTGATAGCGCAGTAGAAAGCTCTTAAAAAGCAGAGTAAGACTGGTAATTTTAAAAAAATTAACTGTCAGGTAGGAGACAGACCGCAGAAACTACCATGGTAGTTCAACGTTTATTGCTTAATGCAGTATACATATTTTTATTTGAATCTGATTTTACCTAACTCAACCTGAATGCACAACGACAATTAGACACTTTACAGACTACATTAGAGAAATTCGGTTGGATTGGTACGATTCGTGTTTGAAGTTCAAGTCATTTTATACATGTTTATAATTTTTGTCCAATTTGTCTTACATTTTTTTTGTTTTAATGGACATTTTTATGACTGACAAATGCCTTGTGTCTCACCCAAAGTTTTTTGGGCTTATGTATGACTGATTTGGCCCTCTAATCACTAGAATCCGAAAACGTCAAATCTGCATGTTTAATTTGAAATTCAGCATTTTAAATAAATAATTAGGGATGTAAAGCAGTTTATCTCTTCATAAAAATTTCAAATGAGCCTAATTTGTTATTTTCGTTCATGCAAATCAGGTGGCTTGCTCAATTCGTCACCCTTCACAAATCCCGATCGATTGAAATCAATTTTCTCCTCTTCTGCTTTCTTTTCGCAATTGAGAGCCTTCACATCCCTATTTTTGATTTGCATTTATTCTACAGAAAAAAGTATCGTCTCGATTTGATCGGTCTCAATATTCCCCAACCGTGCAAACTTGTAACTTCTCTAGTTTTTTTTAACTTTGATTTCGTTTGATATGTATTCAGTTCATGAACAGTTCTAGCTCCCTGCCTCGTAATCATCACATTTTCCGACTCAGTTCACACTTTTGTGGATAATTTCTCGTAGACTGGCTCGACTGCTCCTCGATTGTCGATGTCGATGCTCCCTTTTTTCCTTATAAAACACACACACGACAAGGCTTAAAAAATAGATGATATTATGACGGTGGCAGTGGTGTGGTGTGGTGTGTAGTACCGATATACGCACGATTTCGCGTAGAAAGAAACTCTTGATTACTGATTAGATTATAAAGGAGAGGAAAAACTTGTGTTGATTGCACAGAAGAGAAAATACATATACGCGGGGGTTGCTTGTGTGAAGTGAAGTTGGAAAAAGGAAATGTTTAAGGCTATATGCAGGGTGGTTGCTTTCTTTTATTTCAAATATGAATTTTGGATAGCCAAAACTGTCATAAGTAAGCTCGCGATCCACGCAGATAACAAAAGCAAAAAATTTCTCAATACGCCGTTTGGAGATTGACTTTGTCTGAAATTGAAGGGTTTTATTATAACAGACTTTAATGATCACAAAAGTGTTTTAATGGACTCACCATATTAGTTAGGAAGTTTCAAAAAAATTGTGAAGCTAATCTAAACATATAAGAGTTAAAATCTACTTGTTCAGTTGCATCTGCTGTAAAAGATATTTCCAGTACAAAGTGGATTGGTTAACAGGACAGAGAAATCTAACATTTTGTAAAATTCAATGAATTTTTTTAAAGAAAAATTTATTCCTGTATGTTTTATACTTGTTTAGGTGAGAAGGACAATTCTCGATTTTCACTCGAATCGCCCTGTGTACATCGTTTGTTCGGATATGAATATGAAGCAGAGAAAGAAATTGAAAGAATTCGTGTCCTCACAACTCAACTCGCTCACTCACTCCTCTCTTGTATCTATCTTTTCCCTCATATATTTTTTTGGTGTGTATATGAACCCCCCGCAGCGACGACATCACAAGATTACAAGGTTGAAATCATCGTGTATCATCATCCCTTGTTCATCCCCCCGTACCACAGCAGAAAATTCCCTAATTACACACAACTACAACTAGAGACGGACAGAAGCGGAGAGGAGAGGCGAAGAAGGCGGAAAAAAAAATCAATAGTGTACATTCTCATTCTACATTCAATGCCGGATTCATTAAGCACCGATTGTACTCACTTCCATTCTTGTCTTGTGCTGAGTTTTTCGAGTTGCCCCTCTCATTTCATTCCTCAATCTAACTTTGTTACATTCACAATCAGAGTTATGGAATGGGCTTTAAAGGAAAATTTTTTAAGGTGGGGAGAAACTAAAGAAGTGGACGAAATAAGAAATATACGAAACGAAACACGATCATAAATGAGAATCGCTGACAAAAAAAGCCTTAGTATAGACTTCCTCAATTTGGACAGTTTTTATAAGATTGAGTACACAATAATTTTGCCAGACATAAAACCCCCGAATATTAATCAAAGCCTCGATTTTTTTCTGCCACCTCTGGTCATTCATAATCCACAAAACACGCATGTTGCTATTCCTATTCGTTTGTATTGTTATTGTTGCATATTTTTGCATTGCACTTGTAGTTGTACTNCGATTGTACTCACTTCCATTCTTGTCTTGTGCTGAGTTTTTCGAGTTGCCCCTCTCATTTCATTCCTCAATCTAACTTTGTTACATTCACAATCAGAGTTAGGAATGGGCATAACAGGAAAATTTTTTAAGGTGGGGAGACAGTTCTCTATTGGATTGAGTACATAATAATTTTGCCAGAGATAAAACCCCCGAATATTAATCAAAGCCTCGATTTTTTTCTGCCACCTCTGGTCATTCATAATCCACAAAACACGCATGTTGCTATTCCTATTCGTTTGTATTGTTATTGTTGCATATTTTTGCATTGCACTTGTAGTTGTACTGTAGTTTTTGTGGAGCTAATGCAATTTACATTTATTCTGAAAGAAAAAAATCTCAAATGTAAACAATAGAAAGATCCCGCATGCCGTATTTATGTTTGCTGATTCAATTTTTGTATGTTCTCGCGTAATCTTGTTTTCTCTTTGAATGTGATGCGGAGGAAGAGAGAGAGATGCAACATTCTTGTTTTCCTTACATGAACAGGGTGACAGTAACAAGTGACAATGATAATTTGGTCAAAGCAAAAATATTTTTGTCTTTATCCCCTGTCAATACTCAATTTGTTTTGAATAAATTGAATGAATTTAGAAAGGAAAATAAAAATTCCCAAATTATTTTGAGTTTTGGTGGAAGGAAAGTTTGTAAGGGATGCATTCGCTTGTTTTAGAACAGGATGCTTAAAATATAGCTCAAACTGAATTGTTCATTTTCTTTATTGCATGTCGATGCATCGTTTTCAATCGTTATTGCAGTACCATCATCGGTCAAATACTTAAAAATTATCAGATTGGTAGAACAGATCCTCAGAAAAAGAATTCATCGAAATGAATGAATTTCATTCTCTTTGGGTTTGTAATACAACCTTTGAATTGAACTACTCAATTGTGAAACAATGTTTTCCATAAGAAAATATTGTTTGTAATGAACAAAAAAAACATTGCAGAGTAATTCACGAACCTGTCAAACGTACCTGCGGAGAGAAAGTCAAGATTATCTCAATTTTTACTTGTCCAAATCAATCCGTTTGTTGATATGCAAGTAAAAGGCAAATCCGTTTTATCATTAAACTATTCAGGTATGAATGTAGAAATATTGAATTTTGAAATTTAAAATCATCCTGGCATTGGCATCAAAGAAAAAATATATTTGGTCGAATTCAGAACATTAGGCAACATCGAAATGGTCCAAACGATTTTATTATCACTCAATTTGTTGTTCCATTGGGTTCATCCACGCGCTTTTCTTTTGCTCGTTGTCTCGTCGGAAATGTCATTTTTACAGACTTAGACAAAGAAAAATAAAATGGAATTCATTTTTTTTGTCGACCCGACATATCAAATTGAAAGCATTTTAGCTAAAATTAGGTATCACTTCAACTTTGCTTCCTTGTTGTAGTTGTAGTGTAGGGATCGCATAACATCATTTAGACTAAAAAAGAAGCTGTTGTAGGGAAACATGTATTTACAATCAAGAAGCATATAAAACCCTATCATTAAGCGCCATAAACACTGCAATCATAATACAAGAAGAAGCTAAACATGTTTACATACTTTGTTCGCTAATTATAATTATAGGGGTGAGGCGAGTGCTCTTCTTCTTCAAAAATGCTACTTTACTTTTATTTTGTGGTTTCTGTTGGTTTTCGTCTAGTTTTTAAGTTTTCCTTGTTTTGTTGGAGAAAAAATATATAGGTACATACTTTTATACGCATATGAATATTTTGGATTGCCCACGGGGTAAAATGAGAAGCCTCTCGTGGGAATGAAAGTTTATTGTCAATACAGAAAAAATATATAACCGTTGATTTTATGTATTTCTTTCCAGAGTTCATGCAAAAAGTTTTAAACATTCGTCAACTCTGTCCTCTTAACGATAGAGAAAATTGCCGTTTTAAAATTGTACTAAATTAATGAGTACAGAGAATTCATTAAATAACACAAACCAAAATTACTGCAATATTAAATATGGTTCATGAAATCTAAATGGTAAATACTGCACCATTGTCTTTGTTCCAGGCATGATTTTATGCTAATTTACGCTTTTGGAATCTAAATAGTACTCAAAACATGACATAAATTAAATAAAAAACTGAATTGTTTAGAGTCTTCAAGAAAACCAATGTTTACGTCTATTTATTTGATTGGATGGTCCATGAGTCTGAACTCTTGAACTGTAATGTAATTACACATGTTCGACATGTAACCTTGGCTGGAATATTTTAAATGAACGGCATGAACATCATGAAAATTTCAAAACTACTTTCGTTTGGGATTTTTAAGTCTAGGAAATTCATGAGTATAGTAATTCACAATTCTGCACAATTACTGATTGATGTGTCACCTGAAACAATTTCAGCTCTTTGTTTAGAACTATTCCTGTGTAACTATTCCTTTCCCAAGAAACTCCCAAATTTTGTTTCTTCTCCACGCATGAGATTTGAAATAAAATAGTTTTCTGAACACGAATCTATTCAGTACTGCAATCAAAATTTATTCACTAGTGAAATTAATTTGCAAAAATTCATTTTATTGATGGGATTCAATCGAGATGCATTTATTTATTTGTATAGGTAATTTCTATTGAATTTTTGTGTAATTTTTCAATTTATTACAGCACATATTAAAAACCCTTGATGTCAGTTTTCAAAGATATATATTCGTTGAAATTTTGTAAACCGTTTTTACCCAGATATTATATTTATGTAAAAAAAAATTAGTAATTTTAGAAGAAAGATTACATGTTATGATACCAAAGATGAGTTAGCAATCTCTCATGAAAATAGTTATAGTTGATTTGATCTTCAATTCTATTGACATTAAGCTTTCAGAATCGACCTCGATTTAGATATAAATTATTGTAACACATCATGCGCTTCAATTTCATTGATACAACAATCAACTTCTGCTGGATATGATCATTTCCAGTTTAGAATATATCAAGCCCACTACAATTCTATCTTTGATCATAATGCTAATTTTAACTAAATGCTTTTTGAAACCAAAAACGGTATCTTAAATCAGGCATAAGCCAAAATGTTGGAAGTATTTTATTAATTAAATAATGTTCGTCAACACCTCAAAATGTATTGTATTATAACAGTATAATGCGGTCAAGAAAACTCGACGTGTATGAGCAGAAAGAGTTAATTTTAAATAAGAAGTTGTGTTACTTCCTCTGGTCTGGAGCCTATTAATTTTCAAATGTAATCCCGACCAAAGCTTCAAAATTAAATTGATACCTGATCGACAAAGGCTCCAGACCAGGACCATCTCCTCCCAAAACACTTGAAAAAGCAAACGAATAATTTTTGTCTTAACCCTTCCTTTTCTATTTTTTCCATAAAAAAATAGTATTGTAACAGTATAATGCGGTCAAGAAAACTCGACGTGTATGAGCAGAAAGAGTTAATTTTAAATAAGAAGTTGTTTTACTTCCTCTGGTCTGGAGCCTATTAATTTTCAAATGCAATCCCGACCAAAGCTTCAAAATTAAATTGATACCTGATCGACATAGGCTCCAGACCAGGACCATCTCCTCCCAAAACACTTGAAAAAGCAAACGAATAATTTTTGTCTTAACCCTTCCTTTTCTATTTTTTCCATAAAAAAATTCTCATTTTTTTTCTCATCATCCCCTCAAAGGAAAAATATATCGCATTCTTGGCATTGGCTTTTGTAGTTTGTAATCAAGAAACAAACAAAAAATATTGTGACAACATGCACACACCCACTCTGCAATAGCAAGAGCAACACAGTTTATGTTTTGTAGTTCGACCGTGGATATGCACGTATCATTGATATATCAACGTCACGACTTCTCTTTTTTTATTCTTTTACACGTCTCGTCGGTAGTATGTTCGCTCATCAAACAAAACTACAAACACGAAGAAAACGGAATCATCGTTGTAGATTGCAGATGCTCATAATATGATCATGATTTCGTTATGTGCATAAAAATAAGAATAATTTTGAAGTGTGGAGGTAATGTATTATTATTGCTGAAGGAATTCTTTTAGGGATGATTTTTGAATAATATTTTTATACTTTTATGGAGTTTAAAATTAGTGTGCTGAATCGAGGATCGGGATAATTCTAAAATGTTTAAAATCTTCAATTCTTATGACGTCATTTCACAATGTGAATTGTTCTCAAATGTCGGAAATATTTTCATTTCAAAACTCCAATACAGAAGACCAATCGAAGATCATTTTGCATTTCGAGATCATGATTTCGTTATGTGCATAAAAATAAGAATAATTTTGAAGTGTGGAGGTAATGTATTATTATTGCTGAAGGAATTCTTTTTGGGATGATTTTTGAATAATATTTTTATGCTTTTATGGAATTTAAAATTAGCGTGTTGAATTGAGGATCGGGATAATTCTAAAATGTTTACTTACAATCATCAATTCTTATGACGTCATTTCACAATGTGAATTGCTCTCAAATGTCGGAAATATTTTCATTTCAAAACTCCAATACAGAAGACCAATCGAAGATCATTTTGCATTTCGCACGTGGAACTCAGAAAATGTATTTATCTTGCGCGGGATTATTTTCGTTACTTTTATAAACCTACAAAATATGTTATCCGATAAAGCAATAAAACCTAGATCAATTCAATCCTAATTCCAATTATCACTAAATTCTTATACAATTTGTTTCACCTTCAATAATAAAGAAACTATTGAATTTCGTTTGATTGAAATGACAGTTTGTGCGATAAATTTACAGCTAGATCAGATCAGAAAATAATTGTATTTTTATTTAACTATAATAATGCAACTTAGCTAGTGCCGTGATATTGTCTACCTACCTACTTAAATGCGGTAATAACTTCCAGTTACCTCAGAAATATCGACGGTAGTGTTCCAAGTTATTTTTTTATTCAATTGAAGACATCAAGACTAACAATAAAAAAGCTGTGCAGGAATATTTATATAAGTCTTGCAATGGAAGTCTTCAGTCCTAATTAAAATGCACCTGATCTTTTCAATTCTCATCTGAAATTCCGAATTGGTTTCATTCCACTTCTGTGTATTCATTTTCTCCAGAAAGTTTTTAATCTACCGCAGAGCAAAAGTAATATTAATTTTCCGATGCCGCTCTTTTCCTCTTGATCCTTAAAACTCATCTTTCCATCGTCCACACCCAAACCCTTTCTTTAGAAAAACCGGAAACAAAACCCGAATCAAAGTCCTTTACATCTTTTTACCCTTTTTTAAAATCCAATTTTCCTCTGAAAAAGGCGGAGACACTACACAAATGTATCCCCATAAAGAACATTGTATTATGTCGGTGTACTTCTTTTTAAAAAAGGAGGAAAAACAAATCCAATCCTGTCTATTTTTCCACGAAATAATAACGCACATTTTACAATTGCGTTGCATTTCATTTTGCAATGCAATTGTAAAATAAAACAAGAAAAAACTAAAACTGCGAAAGATTTTTTTTCCTTCAACCGTAGCCGTAGCCCAGCCCAGAAAGCACCGTAACCACACACCACCGATCCATGCTCGAGCCAATGGGGTGAGTGGAAGGAATGAACGTGAGCCAAAGCCTTGGCATAATCATAATGCAATGCATTCACTTTCAGTTCCCTTCAGGATCTCGTATGGGAAGGAACGAAGGAGAGTGGATTGTGTTTGTGGTCGCTTTGGAGAATTATTTATTTTTTATTGCTGGGGTAAGCTGAGACCACATAAATTAATTATGACCGGTGGGGTGGAGAACATCAGACTGCATGGGGTAGTTATGATGCGAGGAGGGAATAGCGCCAACAACATCATGGACTTTGATTCCCGTGGAAATGAACTCCTCCAAATTGGGGGAACGGGCGGAAGTGCGGGGGGTGGGTGTGGTAGTGCAACTGCTCAAGGAAGACGGAACGATAATAGCAAGGTGAGTTTCCAACTATCAATTCCTTATTTAAAATTAATTTTTATCTTGGCTAGTTTGTCTCATCCACTTCCCGATATTATCCATGATAATTTCTCCCTCGTGGTTTGGATGAAATGAAGTACCTACACCCTTCCCTATCCACTTCAGTTCAAGTATGCTCAAAATTATTTGTAATTTGTAGTGAACAACCTCTAGGGTAGTTGTAGATTGTGAATGTGAATGCAATTGAAATTGCTGGATATTTGATTGTAATTGTGGTTGAGTGCGAAAAAGCGAC
>JAHZMX010003324.1:0-13021 GCA_027743895.1 Seira musarum
TGAAAGAATGCAATCACTTTTATTAACGCTTTGACATTTATTAATGTTGTTCAGCAATTCAATTTTCAACTTCAAAAAATCTAGTTTTTACGATTAAGTCGAGAAATAGAAAACTTTCAAGGAACAGAATCTTACAAGTAAATGTGGAATTATTTATACAGTAACAATGAAAAAGACTTTTATGAATTCCATCCTCGACCCACTCAATCTCAGATCAAGAAGGCTGGGCATTATTAATACGCTGTTTATCTTCCATTGAACCGTCTTCGTTTTCTAATTGATGCTCCTGTATCAAAGCTTCAAGGCCATAACGTCGACGGTAGTTTGCATAAAATGATTTTATGTGAGCTTCTGTTTTCGTTCCAATCACTTCTGCAATTTTTTGGAAGTTTTTTCCATATCGCCGAATGCCTGCATTTTTATTCAGTTAGATTGCTATTTAATTTCTACATCTCTTTATAATCTATATAGAATTATAATCTTTCATGATGATAAACAAAAAGAATAATATTTTGAGTTAACATGTTAATTTTTAAAGATTTTAAAAAATATTTATGCAAAAAAAAAGTTTTAAAATTATGACAGCAAGAGGAAGGGTATTAAAACTAGCTGCGAAAACCAAAAGACTAATCTTCGTGGTCGAAGACTAAACACTGGTTCTAGAGAAATTCTCATTGCAGTAAAAAATTCCTAATCTTTCAAGAAAAAATGGCACTCCAACTACAAAATTAGTAATTAAAAACAAATTAAAACGGGTAAAAGTTCCAAAGAGAAAATATTTAAGTCATTCTTAATAGTTAAAACACATACATCTGATTATAGAAAACTAACACGAACACGGCACAGAAAATTTTACAATTTTGAATTCATGCATTATACTAAAGATTCATTTTTTTTTGAATTTATGATATATTCACTACAAATTAAATCTTTAAAATTGGTGCGAATTAAGACGGGACCATTATTAGTTGATTGATATAGAAAGATTAAATAGGTAGGTACAATTGTTTGTTGCATGATAGAATCTTGACAATTTCAGCAAGGGACAAAGTTTGAAGTTTGTGTTGAACTAACGTAGATGTATATAAAGGTACAAACATTTAAAACATATCAACCAATTTGTAAGTAAAAAAACTAAACACTCTTGTTTTAACTTCAAAACCTACGATTTAGACACTACAAAGCAATGGATTAGAGAAAGAGCAACTGAGACAAGAACTAGAGTGAGGTATGTGAATACATTAGCAAGCAACTATCTAAACTCATGTTCCATTATCATCAAGATGACGGACCTTGCGCTGCTAACATAAGTTCATCCTGGGTCCACCTAGAATTCACCCTATTGTTGGAAGGAGGACATAGCCCCTCACGTGGTCTTAAATGAGCCACTCCCTCGTTTGGCAAGCCGCGTCGTAACAATTCTACCCGTTGCTTCGCATTTTGAATCTGCACCAAAGTAAAACGAAATTCATTTTGGGGTAACTTCTAAGTGAAATTATGTGTGCCAAATTATATGTTTTCTGATGTGCATGAAAATTAAATGAAGCAACGAAATATGTCCTAACAAGGAAAAACTAATGGAGCCCTACCCGACATTTCATGTCAAGAACTTCTTTCTCAAGCCCCTGAAGTATCACATTCTCAGCTTGGGGCTGGGACCTCGCGAGCATACTTAGGTCATCATGATTGATGTTCATACCCTTCGGGGGTGCTCGTCGTTGACGCAGCAAACCAAGTGTATTTTTGTCCCCTCTCCGTAAGGGCCCAGTTAAGGGCCTACTGTCTCCAGTGTTCCTACCAACCATCAAAAAGTTTATGTTAATTCGAAAGCCTGCATTTGGAGCGATAGTGTATCTAGCTCCAGTAGTGTTACATATGCTGCGAATCAAACGAGCCAGAACCTAAGTGTCCGTTCTAAATGGCATATGGTACAAAAATTATTTTTTTTTTTGGCAATTTAGGAAAAAATTAACGTACTTCCAGTATATGAAGCACGTATTACACAAGTTATCCTTAGTGTATACTTCGGTGCATGGGACACCACAATTTCCGCAGCAAGTTGAACCGTCGCTGGTTTGTTTCTGTGTGCAGAGAGATAAAGGAAACGTGGCTAAGTCAGAAATAATTTCATGCTATTTACAATAATTATATGAATTATTTCAACACAAAAAAGATCTTATTAACAATATAACAATTAACAAAATCATACAATTTGTAAAGGAACGACAATATTTTAAAATGTACTTAATTGAAAGGGTATCTATCTAACAGTTCAATTAGCGTTGTTGGTTCTTAAGATTACCATGATATTTGTAACAAGATATATAACATTTTTCTGTTCCTATTTAGATGTGTAGGTATTTATATGTGATGATGCTTCATGCACTTCCAATTTGTTCATAGTAGTAGTATGTATCATATATTAAATGTACTCAGGTATGCTGAAAATCCTAAATATCTTAAAATGTAAAAGAAATCTACATAAAATTGTCGCGAATAATATGAATTTGAAACACATAGAAAAAATACAACGATATTAGTATTACGACACGATAAGTCTGGCGACCGAAGAGGAAGCTTAAAATAAAAATTAACCGTGCTCTAAAATCATTACTTCGTCATCAGATTCCGAGTGAAAGCCTTCTCGATTACTACCCAACACTGAATGGTATTGGAGACTGCCTGAGATACCCTGGTGGCCTTGAATAGGCAGTAAGCCACCTCCGTTGGTTCCTGGAACTGAGTCTTCATCCTCTTGACTAAACTTCTTTACTTGTCGATCCATAACGCTGCTCTTGTTCTTGTGTTTCTTCCAATTATAGTAATACCGAATGAGACTCGACATGGACTTATCTGGAAGCTACACCAAACAATCATAATTTACTTTTATTTATATTACAATCAATGGTTACGTTCGAACCTCATATTAACAAAAATAAGTAGTTTGGAATTTCGTAAAACAAACTTATTTCATACATTTTAGAGAAACATATGAAAATGCATTCCATATGAATGATTTTTTTACACAAGTGCTGAAATATTGAAGTAAGCGAATTCAAATAAAACAACTCACTTTCTTCGTCTGTGAGTTTTTCAGTAGGTTTCCATACGAGTAGAGCCTTGTCGTTTTCTGCTTGAACATTTCGGTCTACAATTTTTAAAGACAATCGTCATTTTAATTTTTAAGCAGATGCTTTTGATTTGATATGATGTATTGCATAAAGTTCAATAAAAAATCTCAAACCTGCTTCTGGAATCATATTGGGAACTTTTGCTTGATAATCTCTCCCTACTCTCATGCCCCCACCTGAAAAATTTAATGGTTTCATTGTCAGACATGACATACCACGTCATTTATGCTTATTAAATATTTAAAAAAAATATATACGCCTTTCTTCGTAAGAAAAAATGCTACAAGAGTATATAAATATTTGTATTGAAAAAATTAATATTAATTTTTTAACTTCTCACTTTCTTCTTCTTCATTTCCGGACATTTTAAATGTAAAAAATTAAAAGTAATTCTTTTGATCTCAGAATTGAGCAAATTACAATTACGTGAGGTATGAAAATTGGACGTTTTTTTGTTTTGCGTTCGCAAAATTTTATAGTCATAAAACCTTGATAAATTCTAATTAATTATTTTATGCTCAATATAATTGCGTCCCAGTATATTTAAAAGAATGGATAATTATTATGACGTGCTTAATTAAATTAATCTGATGAAGTATAAAAAGAAAAAAAAAATATAGCCATTAAAATTACTTAAGCTGAGCTTTCATCGTTCCACCATATTTGCCAACATGAATGAATGAATAATATGAGGTAACCTCTGCAATGAGAAAAAAAGTTTCTTACCTCCTTCCCGTTCCTGGAACACATCTATATGGGCTGGAGGATTGGAGTCTGTGGCGTTTTCGCCATTGTCTGAAGCTTTGTTTCCTCCTTGGGTCCATAACCAACTGGATTTTGGCATGCCCGGAGACTTGCCCCCGCCGTTCCTGAATCCCGTAAAAGCAACGACACTACTCCGGATTATTAGTTTGTTTTAAAAGAATTGCGAATCATAATAATTTTAATTCTGGAGTGATTATTAACGTCGTTAGGGCCCAGTGGAATCATAATATGTTTTTTTTTTCAAAAAGGCATTTTAATTCTGCATAGAAAAAAATCTACGACCCCATTTTCACCTTTGACCTTGGGTATTATTATAATAACCAAGGTCAAATTTTAGTACATAAGTCTTTTGTTTTAAATCATGTAAAAATGCCTGATCTTTTTTTAATGTTTAAAAATTTCTTTATATGAACTTGAATATAATTTAAATAATTAAAAAAAATTATTAGAGCTTAAGTACCTTTCCATTGGCCTTGGAGTGATTTTCGACGGAGGGGACCATACAAAATATGTGATACTAACTTTGTCTGATTTTTAATTTTTAAAATTAATTTTTAAAACAAGTCCACTACACTTATGTAGTATTAATATTCTGATAGCTTCAATATCCACCTTCCACAATTTTTTTTCAAAAAGCTAGAGGGCCAAACTTTCCCGTTTCCGTTCTGTCCCCCATCTTTCCAGAGTTTAGAGTCGGGTTAGTGTTGGAGTAGATATTTTTTGCTTCCTCCACTTCCAAGTAAATGCTAATAGCTAATATGTATAGCACAAGAGTTAGTTGAATAGATTGTTCCCTCTGCTCTAGTGCTCTGTCTGTATCCGTCCGTATACTTATTTTTAGAGGCTTTTATGTTAAACACGGCAAGGACACGGAGAGAAGCTACTAACTCCACTCCGTCGTCGGACTAACCTTTCCCGTTTTGTTTTTCTCATCCAACCAAAAACTGGACTTGACTTGTTCAGCTATTATATACATGCTAAACTTTAATCATTTCTCTATAGAGGTATTTTAAAGATATAGCTTTTTCCTCTATAATCGATATAAGCTTGCCTACATACATAGTACCTTGCCCCGAACTGAACAAAAGGCTTGAGCTCTTTCAATAATCCTCCGCATCCTGCAATATAGTGCAGCGATGAACGCAGAGCCAAAGACCAGACAGGCACAATTAATATCCGTGTTCAATATTTAACCGCTTTTTTAACCAGTAGATGTGCATGCCTACAGCTGTAACAAAAATATAATCGCTTTCGAATAAATCTGCAAGGCGAAAACATCCACTTCATATTTGTAGAATTTTTTGTAAAATTGTAGTAATTTTGGAATTAAAAATAAAAAAATTACCTAGACAATTATTTGCATTTATCTGTTATCAATAATGAGGAGACTCACAATAAATAGTTAGGTACCCTCGGCTACATCATCGACATCATCGTTATCTGGACAGCGGCTTTGACCGTCATTAAGGCTTTAATAATGTTCATCCTATTTGAATTAAAGATCGACGAATGCACGACCTCCTGAGTCATGAGTCATGACCTCAAGTGATAAGCCTTTTGGTTTCGAAAATGGGGGATCGTCTAGATAGTACGTAGCGCAAAAGATCCTCTTTTTGCTTCAACATGTTTTCTTTGGATCTTTCTGCCCCATACTCATTTTTGCTTTGCGCCGGTGTTTCTATGACTATTTTGTCACTCATACATAGTTCCTTATTGAAGGAAAGTGGGGTGAATCTGGTACAAACAAATCCTTGGAGGAAATGCGAATTTAGGTCTAGGTGATTTCTAGCTCTAGGCAAAGTTCCCGAAACCAAGAATCAAGCATTTGTAATTACTGTTTGACTGTTTGCGCATCTCTGGTTTTATTAAGTAACATATGTAATAACGTTTTACTCTTAAATCGATGGGTTAATTTTTTTGTCGTTTTGTATACATAATATAAATAAAATTAAATGACCGTTTTATATAATAACAGTATGTACACTTGAATCATTACTATCGACGTTGCTAATAGCTTGTCGACAGTGGCAATTGAACCCCAATAAGGAGAACTGATATCTCAACTCTCAAGAATGAATGCTTAATTTGCCCATAATTTATTTTAGTAATTTTTTTTCGTGTTCAAGAAATTTTTTAGATCGAGAATATTGAGATTCATGGGGGATTGATGAAAAAATCTACTAACTAATTTGTAGTCTCTAATCTAAATTATTCTTCAGTCGGCTGTGAAGACACCGTAGCTTGCTGTATGCATCCATACAAAATCTTCCGGTCCAGTCGTAACTGCTTTAGAAAGATTAAACCCTTACATTTACTTGGTCCCATTTCTTTTCTAGATTTTTTACCCTCTCAAAATCCAGTCCCCCTAACTTTTGTATCCCAAGAACCAACAACCCTTACACTTACTTAATCTTCCTTCACTCTACTTTACTTGCCATCATCATAATACATATGAAAGGAAAGGAATCTTCAATTTTAACACATCAGCATATGAATTCAATATTCCAGAAATGCTCAGGAAATCGAATGTACTCAATTTTGCCGGATTTGGTTGGAGATGTGCGTTTTTTGCCTTTTAGGAAGCCTCATGCTATGCATATTTAATTTTTAAAAATAATTAAAATACATATATTTTAAATTGAATGTTGATCGATAATGAGAACATAATAAAAATGACATGAAAAGCAATAATACGTAGCATCTAAATTTTCAAAGCCTTTTTTTATTATCCCAGTCATAATCTCTTATAATTAATTTCAGTTAAGCCTAAGCCTAAGCATCTGCTAGAGATCTACATTTGGTTGCTGGTTCAGGACTGAGATATTTTATTTATTTATGTATTTAAATTATCAGTGTTAAATCTATACATTTATTTGCCACCTGATTTTCTACTGCTCACATCTGGACAAAACATTTCAGGACATGAAATATTGACACACTCGGTCTTTTTCTTGATCTTGATTTTTCGAAAAAAATCTTTGAAAATGACACAAAAGGCTTGCATTTGAGAATCAGTCGCAGTCATGTCGGTCGTGTCACGAAAATGAATGAATATGGACAGATAGAAGAGAAGAAAATGCAAGTGAAGTGCAAAAAAAGGGGGAACCCGAGACTAGACAATATAATTTTCATCTTTCCATGCGAAATTAAAAATAAATCCATGTAGTTTGAATCGCCTAGATTGGAAAAATGTGAATGACAAAGAAAAGAAGAAATATATAACTTTGTTTCTGTTTACTTAGGTTAGGTTATGGTTGTATTAAATTAAGTCGGTCATATTCATATCATAATGATTTTGAAGCGAAGCGAGTGCCAATGTTAAAAAGGGGAAAACGGCAAAAGCAAATCCATGAACATCAAACCACTACTATTATTATGGATAACTCGAAAAATCTCACGCACGAACGAAACACCAACAGTAAATGGCAAAAAATAGTGTAATTGTAAATATATTAGTATCAAAGCAAGAGCCCATCATCATTATACCACACCACACCACACGGGCTGGCAAGAAGGTTTCTCGAAGATTCACATGGTTTCTAGTCTTTTTGTATTGAGCTTTACAAGCTGAGAGCTGAGCTGAGACTGAGAGCATGAGCTTCGCACTAAATAAAAATGTAATGACTTCAGTTCAGAGAGATTGTGAGCTTCAGAATGAAATGCCTTTACACACAAGAAATAGGAGAAAGTGCAGAGCTCTATAGACTGAAAAGTCGATTGCTGACCGACTGCAATAAAATCAAAATAAATTATCGTAGTTAATAAGTTAAAATTATGTTTAAGAGGAAACTGTTCTAGAATTTGAATATTCTTTTCTGCTTAAGTATAATCTCCTTAGTAAGTTCCAGTATCAAGAATTGCAGCAACGACGTGAATTTGGGATTACCGAAAGTGACTAAAAAATTGATTGAAAGACGAACCCAAAAGTAACAGTTTCTTCTTGTGACTGACTGACTGTGGAATTCATTGAGTGGTTAATTAATACTTAGTCTGAAAAAGCAAATAGTGGTGGATCTAAAAGGGTTTATTCATTAGTGGGAAAGGTAAAAATGTTCATTTTAATTATCAACTGGTACTGTTTTTAAAGAAATGCATGTGATTGTTGTTTAGATAGAATTTAGAATGTAAGAGTATTAAGTACACATGAAAACTTAAATTTTCAGAAGCTGGCAAAAAATGGCAAAGTGGGGCGAGGGAGATCCGAGATGGATCGTTGAAGAGAGACCGGACGCGACGAACGTTAATAATTGGCACTGGACGGAAAAGAATGCTTGTCAATGGTCTAAAGATAAACTTAAAGAACTGCTGGTTGGTTTGAAGTTAGACAATAAAGTCGGTAAGAAAAAGAAATGTTCCTTACCTTCGTAAATATTAAGGTCGAATCGAATGTCTAGATCTTCACAATTTTTTGTTACTCTCTCTTTTAACAGGAACATGTAAGATCACTGAAATGTCTAAATGTGACGGTGACGCCTCTGCAAACAATAGAAAAGCAAAAATTATTGTGTTTTTTGAATGGGAGTTAAAATTAAAATGGAAGGCAAAAGTACCGGGTGAAGAAAAAGCCATTGAAGGAACAGTAGAAGTGCCCAATTTAAGTGATGAAAATACTGTCGACGATCTCGATGTAAGTTATTTGTGATATTTTTTTTTTCATTATTTTTCCTGCTTTGTAAAATTCAAAGTTATCATGTTGGTGACTACTTTTGAAATGTAGATACAATTCTTGACGGAGTGTACCTCTAAGGCCGCCTATTTAATGAAGGACGCATTAAGGGCAGAGGGCACTAAACTAATTAAAAGTACGCTTCAGAAATACATTGACGCCTTGAAGAAAGGTAAGATATTTCTGATTTTTCTTTATCATCATGATCACATTGAAAGTAGGGTAGTTATGTAATTAGTAAACCACTTACCAAACTTATTCCATAACTCTGAATTTTACCGGATAGAATTTACCCAAGGGATGATCTTACCACGTAAAGATCAAGAACAAGTGTCGTCGTCGCGAACTAAATTGGCAGATTTGCGTTTAGAGTCCGATAAGGTATGACTCCTGATTTGACTCTGATTTGTGCTTGTAAAATATGTGAATAGGCCTTTATCAAAATCGTACGTTGTAATATAAGTAATTATGTAATTTTTTTAATATTGTAGGATGCAGGAAAGAATGGAATATCTTCTTCAATGTCTGGCATCAAACTTGATTTATGTAGCCTTAAGTCTAGCACATGCATGAAATGCACAGCGCTAGAAGCCTTTAATGCTCTAACTCGTCCCGAGGTATGCAAATTTCAAATGCAGATTGCTTCACAGAGGAATTAACTGTAAAGCTTTTAACTTTCGTGTGAATTAAGTACTTGACATTCGGTTAATCCTTTTATCCATTCAAGATGTTCGCGGCGTTCACAAATGGTTCTGGTCGAATCGATCCAAAAGTTGGAGGCTCTTTTGAAATGTTTGGTGGAAATGTACATGGAAAAATTTTAGAAATCGTACGTAGTTTGTTTTACTTAAGTATTTGAACTTAAGTTTATTTAAATTAAGATGTATTCTCTGGAGAAATGACTAAGGTACATATTCTTTAACCTCGTTTACCATTTAGAACGAACCAAATGTGCTAGTACAAGAGTGGCGGTTGAAGGAATGGCCCGATGGTCACTTTTCTAAAGTTACTTTTACCATCGCAGAAAAAGATGATTCCACGGACATAACAATTGAGCAAACGGGAATACCAAGATCGTAAGTAAATTATATGTACTTTAATGGAAAAATAACTCGTAAAAATGTATTTGATTTTTTGTTAAACTATCGTGTCTTTCTTATTAGGGCACTTGAAAAGACAAAAGAAGGTTGGGAGAGGTATTACTGGGATGCGATGAAAAGAACGTTTGGCTTCGGCTCGTTCATTCTTTGAAGATGTATCATTTAGGATGTAAAATTGTCGGTTTGTGGGAAAATGCTCTTATTTGGCCTGCTCACCACCAGAAAGGCATACCAAACTCAATTTGTCGTTTCAATTTTGTATAACTACTAAACATGAAAAAAATCCGTATTAAACATGTAGTAAATCTCTGTCATTTTCATAACTTATAATAGTCTTCGCGTTAGTAAGATTCTAATTATATTTCAACTCTTCATTTTCATTTTTCAATACCAGTCCATCTTTCAATCCAGTAGTTTAAAAAATGTATTATAATTATATATAATACTTCTACTTCACTGTACTCTACTCATCATCAGTCAGTTATCGTTTAACAAGAATTTCTCGCTGAAAACTTGATTATTCTTCTTTATTATGACTAAATTATTCCAGTTTGGTCCAACAGTCATTTTCATAACATAATAGTCTTCGCGTTAGTAAGATTCTAATTATATTTCAACTCTTCATTTTCATTTTTCAATGCCAGTCCATCTTTCAATCCAGTAGTTTAAAAAATGTATTATAATTATATATAATACTTCTAATTCACTGTATTCTACTCATCATCAGTCAGTTATCGTTTAACAAGAATTTCTCGCTGAAAACTTGATTATTCTTCTTTATTATAATTAAATTATTCCAGTTTGGTCTAACTTTTGGTAATGCTCGAAATAGGGCGAAGATGATGCATTTAATGTAGTTGTAGATTGGCTTTAAGTTGAAATTAAGTAAAATTTTATTATTTGTACTTAAACAAATTGGTGGTTCCACGTTAAGTTTTGTGTATGAATTACGAGTCTATGTAGGATACGAGTACGAACGAATGTGTAATGAAACCTGGATGTTTTACAATAAAACTGTCAATGGATGTATGTTAGAGTTATAACACAAACTCACATATATCAATTTGTTGTTTTAAAGTTCTATTTGAAATGTCCAAAAAGGAAATCAACCACTTTATTTTTCATATGCGTTTTGCATTTTTTAAGGCTGTGACGCTAAAACATTAAAAAAATGATAAACTTCATCGCTATCATACATTGCAACTTGAGTTTTGCAAATTTTGCAAATTACTGGATGAAAAACATCTGAACTGGAATTGTGCGTGAACTCTGGAATACTGTTCGATCCTTTACGACGTTTTCGGAACTTTTTTGGTGCTTTTTCCGGCACAGTAAGAAGTTCCTGCTTATTTATTAAACAATTCATGACAAACATCGCCCTATACTGTCCAACATAGAGTTCGTGGCGTTGACAATCATGGCAAACTGTCGTGAAAGCACGCAGGACAATTAAGTACTGCATCGGTAGTTGGTAAATTCACAGAACGTTTTTCTGCTTCTAGACTTCCGTTAACATTTGTGGTACGAGGCTTCGAGTCTCTTCCTGGTTTCGGTGCGCCACCATCCGAAGGACCGGCAGAATTACTTTCTCCGTATGACTTTCTCCTTTGATTGTCAATCCATTCTTGATCTTTAGCATCGGACGATGGATCGTAAAATAGTTCGTCATTTGTCATAAATCTCCTTTTATCATCTTTCTGCTTCTTTTTATATCGAATCATCCTCTCCATCACTTTCATCCGAGTCAAAGTAGAGCTCGTCATACATTTCCTTGACTTTCTTCTCTGCACCAGCATTTTTTTCTACAGCGGTTTCCACAACATCTTTAGAAGCGGACGCTGTTGGTGTCTCATTAACATTTGAATCAAATTTTACAGACTTTGGACAAGTGGGTTCTGAGTTGACCGAGGATGTTCTTTTCAGACAGCTTTTTGGCTGCCGTGAAGTTCCCGGTACTGGTGACGCTCGTGGAGACTTGTTGAGGGAAGTGGTGGAGGACGACCTGCTCAGTGATTTTTGATGTTCCATTCCTCCCTGAGACTCAATTTCCAAAGCTCTGCGATCTAATTCTGCTTCCATTTCAGCCTCAAAGTCTTGTATTTTTCTTTGCGTTTTCGATGGTGCGTCGTCAAGATTGAACAACTGAAGCAGTCTCTTGTTCTCTAAACGTTCTTCATCATCACTAAATTGGCAAATGATTAATTCAAAGTTATTTTAAAGTGCTATAATGACAATTTTTATTAAGTTTTGACTTTACCTGTCCATTTCGCACATCATCCCACCACCATCTTCATGGTCGGAATCAGAGCTTGATCCAAAGTCTAAATAATCCATTTTACATAAAAGTTCTGAAACTTCCTAAAGCATTTAATCCTAATTAAATTCAACTAATGTATTGAAGTTTTTATCGTCTGGAAGTTTGGCTGTAATTTTAATAGCACAAACGCCAGTTTTTGCAGTGACTAGAGATATTAAATTTTCTATATGAATGAATCACGAATAAACGCTTCCAATAAAGCAGCGTCCAATAAACGCTTGGAATTTTAAATATTATGTACTTTCGATGAAGTTGTCTTTTAAAAAGTAATAAAACACTACATACGTAAAGTAAGACAGGACTGGCAGGCTACGCTCACGCTATAGCACAACATTGGGCAAAGAACCCTATACAGCCAGTCCTGTCTTACTTTACGTTTGTATTTGATATTTTTATTTGTCCCTATCCCATTTGTTTTTATCCATTTCGTGCAAATATTACGATGCCCCATTGATTTGTTGAAAGAAGTCAAAGTCAAAGTGATGCGACGATAATAATGAAATTCATATAAGTCTCTCTCGGCTGAGTTTTACTTTACGACCCTGCGGTGCAAAGGTAGCTAGCTACCTTTGGTTCATGCAGTGTCGTAAAGTAAAAGCTGAGCATACGATAGTCAGGTTTTACTTTACGACCCTGCGATATACAGGTAGCTACCTTTACACTTAATAATAATTTTTTAGTTTCTTTTGGGATAGGTTAGGTTAGGTTTGGTTAGGTTCGGTTAGGAAAATATATTGTAGAAAAGCTTTACATGGAGGGTTTGGGTTAGGAGGAATTTGGAGGGTTTGGGTTAGGAAGAACTTGGAGGGTTTGGGTTAGGAGGAATTTGGAGGGTTTGGGTTAGGAGGAACTTGGAGGGTTTGGGTTAGGAGGAATTTGGAGGGTTTGGGTTAGGAGGAACTTGCAGGGTTTGGGTTAGGAGGAACTTGGAGGTGTGGGGTGTCTTTGGTTATGTTCCTTGAAAGAAGCATTTAATTTACGTCAAACTTAATATTTGGACTAGTCTGTGCACGCACGCTCCGCTTTCAAAACAAATAAAATC
>JAHZMX010003325.1:0-35714 GCA_027743895.1 Seira musarum
ATTTCGAATACGATTCAGCTACGCACTACCCTCATCTAAAACCTGCGTGTGTGGTCCTTCCCATTATTGGAAAAACTTTGGGGTCTTCCCTTGTGAATGTCAAGTATGCAGTGGATGGACTTTCATTTGAAGATTCAGTCACAGTGTCCACCTTCAAACCCCTTGAGGTTTTGGAGCCAGCCAACAAAGTCACTGTTTTGGCAGTGGGTTCATCCCGGCAAGTAGTTTTCCATGGTGGACCAAGACCTTTGTTAGAGAAACATGCTGGCTTCGTAAAGAAATTGGCAATTGTGAATGAAACGGTTGCACTTCAACGAGAAATAAAGTTGGAGGAGGGAACGAAAGATGACCTGTATGTTTATGAGGTGACTTGCAGAGAAATAGGAACTACTGACGCGGCTTTTAGTATTGGAAACACCAAAAATTCTGCGACAGAGGTAAGCAAAATAATTTTACTGAATGGACTAGAATTTTTAAAGTTTTGAACAAATTTAATTTTGTGTAATTTTGTTATGCTTTCTTAAAGAATTCTGTCGTACGCGTAGCCGTTGTTCAGGTCATTTGTGCTGAACCTTCTACAATGTACTTCAAAGTAGAAACTCAGCTGAAATCCAAGTGTCCTAACGATGCGTCTGCTGCACAAGTAGTTAGAGTTGCAGTTCCAAATTACGAAAACACCCTTGTCTCCGTGATCGTAAAGGATTCAAATGGAAAGAAATTTGATAACATTTCAAGTCTTAATATCGACTGGACATCACAGCCTGATTTAGTTGGATTCAGTAGCCTTAAATTTGTGACAACCCAGCCCATCAAGCATGACTTGGGTTACATAATTCCTGGAAAAAGTTATCAAACAATCGTACCAAAGGACAAGTCTGGAAATGTTGAAGTGTCAGCAGAGGTGAAAGGTTATCGAGATGAGATACTTCGCACTTTTTCCATTCGGGCTAGGAAGCTGTCCCCGCAGTACGAAGAGGATAACGAATTGCACCATTCCATGGACCTACAATTAGTTGCTGATGTCAATGTGGATCCCACAACCTTAAATGTGTTTAACCATCCCTCGGCCAAGGTAAAAACTTAACTTGTTTATTTTGTCAAAGTTTTGTTCATAAAATTAGTAGCACCAAACCAAACCAGCATAGCAAGTTAATCTGACTCCACAAAATATTTGCGTGTGTGCGCAGGACGATGCAGATCCAAGCACCGCTTCATGAATGCCTTAGTGTTGTTGTGTCGCCAGTATTTACTCAACTCTGCATTTTTTGATGACTGCTCTCTTATTTCACTGTAGCTTTAACCGTTACTACTATATTACTAAAATAAATGACGTACTATCGCGTTTTTAGTAAATTCCTAAGCCAGTACAATTTTACTTTATTATTGCATGATACAAATAAATGCACCCTGTCTTTTTGTCAATGCATCGCAGTCATCAATATAACTTTCACCATGAAATGAGGTACAGTTTTGAGCATTTTTATTTATGGGACTAAAAAGGGTACTTGGACGGGGGAATAGTATTGTCGCTTGAGCTTTGTACACATGAGCCAACCTGCTTCTTAAGGTTTTTAAATATTATTTATTATTTACAATTATTTCCTTCATTTCATTTAGGCCACTGTAAAAGTCTTTGACGGTTCCGGCCATTTTGAGGTGGATACTGGAAGCAGTTCCGTCGTAGAAGTATCCTACCACGAAGCCAACAAAACACTGGACATCTTACCTGTTGCTCAAGGAAGTGCGAAAATTCGCATCAGGGACCTCTGTATATCATCAAAGAAGGATGCAGAAATAAATGTTGATGTAAACGGAGTTGGGTATATAAAAGTAGATGTAGCGGATGAACTTCAATTAGGAGATGAGACAAACATGCAAGTATCTGTTTACGACTACGCCAACAACATCCTCTCCTCCGAAATGCTCCAGCTTGTGCGGCTCCAACTTCAAGCTCCAAAGTCAGATGTATTGCAAATCCAGCAGTTGACTACCTACCCATCAGAGAACTTTCTACGTTTCCGTGTCAAGGGAAAAGCTATTGGAGAAAATACAATTTCTTTCGTTGCGGATGGACATGATGAAGTCATGGGTGTGGGAAGTATCAAATCAACCCCTAAAACTATTTCTGTATTTCCACCACTCAAGCTTTCACCGAGCATTATGGTAATGCTGCAAGGATCTGTTTATCAAATCGCTTCCTTCGGAGGACCTTCTACAAATTCCCAAGTTCAATTTGTTATGGGAGTTCAAGACGTTATACAGGTTTCAGGAAGTGGTATTGTAACTGGAAAGAATGTGGGCCGAACAACAGTTCGTGGCAGATCTGTGGACATTAGCTCAGGAAAGATATTTTCTGAGGATCAGGTTGAAATAGAAGTAGTGTCATTGAAAGGTGTTCGGATTTTGTGTCCCCTCACGCATATTTTAAACAACGAGAAGATGCCTATGAGAGTTCTTGGAGTGTCTGACAATTCGGAAATCGATACTGCGCTATTACTAGGAGGCGACACTCCAATAATGACATTTGAATGGGAGTTGACAAACAATGAAGCTGGAGACCTTGTTCATCCTTTCCAACATAACGGATATATCCCCGCATCTGGCGATCAGGCTCAGTTGCAGTTTCATGCAAAACGACCTGGCACGACCACTGTCAAGCTTGTTGTGGTCTACCAGAAGAAAAGATTCACGGCTGCAGTGGACATCACAGTTGTGGAACAATTATACTTCCTGAATCATCCCTTGAATAGTCCTTCCATTTTGATGACACCGAACTCTGAAATCAGCTTAAAGACTAACAAGGATGGCGATGCTTTGGTTACGTACAGTCCTTGGTGCACTGGCACCAAGGACTTGAAAGCACTTGACAAGGAAAAAGCTATAATATCAGTGGATGGAAATGGAATCCTTCGTTCTAACGATCTCATTGGTCAATCGGTTGTTCTCGTCACGACTGTGGAAAACTTTGGTCTTGTCCAAAGTCGCTCTGTAATTGTGGAGGTGAAACGAGTTAGTTATTTAATGGCCACTCCTCAGCTTTCTGTTGCTCTTAACCCAAAGCAGTTTAATTTCCTTCCGCGAGGGCTTCCTGTTATGGTCACCGCTACGTTTCACGACAATACTGGCAGAAAGTTTGATACTGTTAATAGCATGACCAAATCAAGATCGAGTCGTACAGATGCTATTCAAATTGACGGAGATGGAACGAATCACACCTACACAATTTCCACTTTGGCGGAAAGCAGAGCTGCAATTAAAATTTTTGACGAAAACGTAATTTCGCTAGTAGACCATTTAAGTATTTCCATTGGTGAAGCTATCGATCCAGTAATCCCTATGGGTGCTCTAAATGTTGGAGATGTCGTCTGCTTCTCATGCGGCCTTCGTCCATTGATTCCCGATACTTCTCTCCAAGCAAAATGGAGTGCAAATCCTGCAAAGATCTTGAGGATCGACGAGAAATCTGGAGTTGGCGTAGCCCTCGGCCCTGGAAACGTGGTCGTTACCCTGCAAGTTGGAAATGTCGTTTTAAATTCTCAAAACTTTTATGTTCATGGAGCAGAAAAGGTAATGTTATTTATTATTACTTTTACTTACCACTATTTTCAGGAAGGATAAGATTGATGAAGTTGAACTTTAAACTTTCAGATTGGATTCCACAAATCCCTCGTTCCTGCTTCGATCACTAATAATAGCACAAGAGACGTTAGATACGATATTCCCGTAATGATTGACGATAAAGGTAGCAACGTTCTTGGTAAAAATTGCACCGACCCGCATTTGAAGGACAACATTCAGGCACCTTTTGCCTGTGACTTGACATTTGACAGTCCAGATGTTCGCGTCCCAATATCTGAAATATTTGACGTCCGTCCTGCCTTTTTAACAAAGCAAGGTAAGATTTTAATAAAAAAAATATTGCATGTTATCATTAAAAATGCAATGGTCCTAAACATTATGAATTTGTTAATCTGTAGGTCGTTTCGCTTGCCGCATCACGCCTATAAATGATCCCAGTACTTTGCGTAAAGCCAGCGTAATAAACTCGAAACTGAATTTGATTGCAAGACTGAAAGATGATGCGGTAGAAAACAGAGTCAAAGTTCATGCAGTTCGTAAGTACAAGTTTTTCATGTTATTTAGCAAGTTTTTGAGTAATTCTTGTTTGTAAAATGAAGACTGTTAACCCTAACCCTATAATTGTTTAGGTGCTGGTGGAGTAATGGTGTCGCTTCCATTAACAATAAAATTCAATCCGGCCGTGTTTGTGCACTCGTCCGAGTTGATTATAAGCACAGAAACTCAAACAGGCAGCATTCGTTTGACTGGTCTTAAGACTATTCTTGATAAGACAACCGTAAGTTTAGATTTTGATTCAACAAATGCTAGTTTATGTCATACTGATAAAAGAATAGATACAATGTCACATCTTAATTTAGGTTCTTCCCAACGAAGACGACTATTTGGATGTAAGATCTTACCAATATGAGAGGACTAAACAACATCACGAGCAATTCGTGAATGAGGTACAACCTAGCGCAGTGGCCGATTCAGAAACTCTCACTTATCCAATCAAAATCCGAAGCAAATTTTGGACTTCGGGCTTAAGCGCTGATGAACGCCCTGTTTTAAAAATTGTGTCAATGAATACGCAGCAAACACTGGAGGTGAGTTACAGGAATGTTGAAATTTTAAATTCAAATGAAAGTTTCCAGTTTTTGGATGGTTGATAAGTTTAAGATTATGTTGTTTGCATTCTAGATACCAGTGAAAATTAAAATTGAGTCCGTCTTTTCGATGAAAGAGGAGTATGAAGGCATCAAGGGATATGTGATGTACATTGGCCAAATGTTTTACTTTACGATTATACTCCCGTTGGTAGCTTGCTTCCTGTTACTCATGCTTGCGTTGTGTAAGTTTAATTATTTTTATTTTCTCATTTGATAATCATAATTATATTAATATAAATAAACGAAATGCTTGACTTGGCATAATTTTTCTGCCATTAGTTTTCCGACATATCACAAAGAAGAAAGCCGGGGCCAGCACAACAAACCAGTCTGTCTTCATTACGAATACATCTCCTGACTTTCATGGATCTTTCCGATACTCACCATCTCCTCCATATACCAACTCCAGTTTCTCTGGGAGCCCTACAAGTCCGGGTCCTGGTCCTGACGTGTATGCAGGAGGTAAGTTTGAATGTGGGATGCATGAATTTTTCCCATGACTTTATATTTTTAACATTATTTCATAAGTGTATATTTCTCATTTATAGGAGACCAGTCTTTTATTCCTCCGAGGAGGCTGTATTCGACTCAAGATGCGTCTTTCCTTAACACCTCTAAGAAGTAGTTGTAAGAAGTTTTTTTGTTATTTACCACTTGTTATTTTTTTTTTCTTATTTAATTTCATAGTAAAAATGATGTTTTAAATGCATTTAATATTGTATGGTGAGAATTGAAGGTACTTGAGATGCTGTTATCCTTATAAGTTATAAGCTCATTTTGTCTTATATGCTTATCTCTAGTTTTACCTATTTCCCTTTTGTAAGTTGTTCAGCATTTAGCTTTTATATCACAATTATGTATGTACTTCATTTTCTTAGTTAATTTTTTTTCTGTGACTAATAAAGACTTCAAAAAAGTTGATGTTACCGGGTAGGTACTCATGTACTTAGTATGATTAATGTTGATAGACTTGTAAAATGAACTTAAGAAAGCTAATCTAAACGGTTCAACAACGGAACCATTGTGATATTTTTATATTATTCAGTGTTCCAAAATGAAAACCTGGATATTTGCCAGGTTTATTGTTGCATAATAAATTTTGAAGAGTGACAAAGGAAGTGTCATCGGATTTTCCATGATCAAAAATGAAATAAAACGAAGATGAAAATAATATATTTCGCGACTTTTTTTTATTTGATTATTGTTTTTTCTACGAAAACAGTGATTTTTCACATTTGTCAATAGCATCATATTATGTATACATTACCATCTCTCAATTTCACCCTAAATTATCCGTTCAATTTTTTCTAGGTTTAATCGTATCACAAACTTGTTCATAAACACATAAAGATATACAGAAGAAAAGACTTTTTTAGACTCGGTCTGTGCATACGTATGACACATGTTTGATATATCCATATCCATCCATTTCATATGGTGCAATACTAATATTGATACATACATGGGAAAGAGAAACGGCAATAATCTTTCAAAATAATTTTTTCAATGATAATTTTGACCTTAATTAATCATTCATTTGACTCACAGGAAACTACTTGTTATTGTGGCATTGAATCAAATCCATCTATGTACCGTCCGATTCCAATTATATTGATTTTTTTGTATCACGATTGCTCACTAAATTCCTTGACACTTCACACCATGTAGGATTATGTAGTAGCTTTTCCTATAAAATCTTATTACGAATTAACTTTTAACAATGTAAAAACAAATAATTTTGCATGACACGTTCTTCCCTTTCTTACATCAAGTTTAACATATAAACGAAAATACACTAGAACTTTTTCCAAAAAAAATCATGGATTTGAATATAATTATGTACACAGATTTTAACAAGATATTTATGTATTTCTAGTAACTCTATGAATCACATTAATTAGAAGGCTTCAGTTCTGTGAGATGCGCGGTCTTTCACTAGCAAAACACTAAAAATATATATAATAATGCAGCTTACTCAAAAATTCATAATATGAAATGACACATTCGAGAAATGTATGTGTACTTAAAGTAAGTAGAAAGCATTTTTTTCATAATTCATTTCGTAATAATAAGGAATCGGGACTGATTGATTAGTAAAAAGTCTTTGTTACAGGATATAAACAGTTATCGTTTTGACATGATCATCGTGAAAAGTAAAATGTATAAAACAATCCAAATTGAATAGTCTGATAATAATAAAAACTTGTTTTATTTTACAAAAAAAAAGTGAAATAAAACTGAAGAAAGTCGAGGCTTACATACCTACACAGTTAATAATTTCCTCATTATCCATTGACAAATCAATACTTACATTGCTATGTACCCTTGATTGACTTGACTTTGACATATGTAATCCATTATTTATTTGGTTCTATATTTTTTGTGCCACTAAATTCAATTTGATCAAAGCATGTAAATGACACAATAGTAAACTTGACGTGCATGAAGGGCAAATACTCATCGAGTCCATCGTTTATTAAAACTTTCTTCTTCCGGTTTAAATTATGCAGATATGAAGAACACGCGGTTTTAGTATTTTTTAATGAAGCTGAATGAAGGATTCTAAGGTGTGAGGTACGAGTCCCTGGTATTTTACTTTGTGTTTTGAGACTGCCTGAGCTGCAAGGCATTTCAAGGTTGTGAGTGGCATGCGATCTACTAAAGTAGACAGCTTGACTTTGACTAGGTCTTCAAACGTCGCGTTTCCATTGTTTTTCTGGTCCAAATGAGCACCATTTCTGAGGAGAGTTTGAACCAGTTCCACGGAGCAGGATTTTGGGTCAGCAGCAAGATGCAGTGGAGTATTGGCCTCATCGTCCCGGGCATTCACATCCGCCCCCACGCTCACCAAAAACTCGATCGTCTGCAAAAGGAAAATGAGGAAACAAGTTAAGTACAAATCACTAAATAAACAGATTAGATTGTGTCATGGCATGTTCTGTCATCTTTTAACCTAAAGATGATTCGAGCTTAACTTGGACATAAAAAAAAGGAGAAAAATTTATGCCATCTCATCATCATATCATCATCATTGATCACAAATTAAGGCATGCATACCTAATGATTTTCACAGCTGCGGAATAATTTGTTACTTGATGGGGAAAACATTTACATCAGTTCATGCATTTGTTGCAGTACATACATACCAGCTAATTACAAGTCTATTTCTGCAATATAATAAATGTGACTCTTCTGAACATTTTATATTTTTGTTGCAAAACAATATGACGGAAAAAGTCAGAAGAGATAAGCCTGGATTAGACTAAAGGCGTGAGAGGACAAGATGGGATGGGAGAATATGCCAAAACAAAAAATTATCCTTCTGTCTCGGTCAAAAATTTACTTCCGGATTTTCCTTCTTTATTTCGAGCAAAGCGAGAGAAAAGTTCCACAGGTGCTTAGGTAATATTGTTCAAATAGCCAAACATGCATTTGTAGAATGCCAACTTTTGTCATGTTTCAAGCCAGATGGGGCATATTGAAACTTGACGTAAGAAGCATGGGCATTTAAAACACAACGACTTTTTAAACTACATTTTTCCCCTTGTTTCATTATCTCCGCTTGAATTCCTCAGATCATGATCATGATGATGTAAATCTCTATTCCTATCCGTAAAAAAACTATGCATTGTCTTGTGTTATTATTTGAACACTTTTTTCCTTGAAGTTTAAGTCTATCGTCGAAGCATTACACAAGTGAATCCAAGGAAAAGGGGAAAAGTCGCAGTTTCATTTCATTTCTTCAAACTATGTCACGTCAATCCTTTGAAGAGGAAGAATACAAAATACAACGCGTCTTTGCAAAAAAATCGTAACTTCCTTTCTTTCAATTTTTTTCTGAACTCTTGCCAAATCGTTTCACGGGACTTCCCCATACAAACGAGAATATCTTTCTCGGTAAAGTTATATTTTTTTTCTCCCGTGTGGAGTTATATTTATCCGTATTTCGCAAGCCAAATCAGCGCTAATTTTTGCGAAGACAACAAACAAAATGTCAGTCATATTAAGCTACATGCACATACATCCATGCACTTTTTTTAGGATGAAGGAAAAGCACTCATTAGTTTCATCAGCGATGAATAGGGCAAAAAAATGTATTTTCTTCCTGGCATCGTTCTAGCGGTCTTGATATTTTTTTTGTTACGTTACACGAAAGAACAAAGGGGAAAATTACGAAATTCTTGTGCCGTTGATCGATCTCCATTTTCACCAAAAAAGACCGAGTCGAGACGTCATGATCATGTTTTCATCTTTTGTTTCGCAAACTTTTTTGCAAAAATATGCAGCATAGTTGGATCGTGAGTAATGTAAATATTTTTTTCTTTTAAAAATGGAGAAAAGAATGTCTTCTTTGTTTTCAAGTTTGCTTACTTTTGGTGCTGGGAAAATTTTCATAGAGAATCTACCGACACTTGAGTTTTGGGATGATGCTATGTGCAGCAGACTCCAACCTCCTGTTCCCCTTGGGTTTGCTTTTACTAAATCATAGGCAGTCTGTAAAATGTAAAAAGAAATCGTAAGGAGAGTTGACATTAGGCCATGTTAAAAAAATTTTACGGACGCTTAAAAATAAACTATTTTTTTAGAGTTACAAATATTATGCACATGTGAAGAAAAATGTTTGAGATAAAAACCACACTTACCTTACGAAATTTATATTCTTCTCTTGGAGCTTTTTTCAGAGTTAAGAGGACAGTCAAAATTTGCAAACTAATGACTAAAAGACGATGAAAAGAGACAGAATCACGATGCTTTCCACCCATTTTATCGGCGTGCTTCATTGACACCTCAATCTAAGAAAAATAAAGAAATATATTTTTGGAATTGAGTGAGTGAGTCGAATTGAATAGAAGCAATATATTTATTTTGCAGATTTCCGGAAAATAAACAAATTATCATTCCCTTTCCTACTGAAAAGGGATGAATGACCCATGAATCATTATTTCTGCATTACGCAAGGCATTAACTCCGAACGAATGACTGGGAGTCTGGGAGTATGTTATGAGTGCTGACATAAATGAGGAATGAATGATACGAGGGAAAATAAATTGGTTTACTCACTTCTCGGACAGCCTTCCAGAAAATCACATAAGCATCATCGAATTTCAACGTGGGCATGGGATAAAAATTATTCTTTTTATCCCCCATCATAAACCAAAAGAGCTCAGCAAACGAGAGAAATGATCCTTGGGTTAATGGACTTAATGGCTCGAGCATTCTCTGAAATAAACAAAGTTATTGTACTTAGCTTAAGCAGTGTCATTATTCCAAACACAACGGTTCATAATGAAGGAAGACAAGAGGAATGGGATAAGTTGAGAACGCTTCAAAGTTGATAATAATGATGATCACGAAAGAGTTTGGTATTTGAATTAGTTTTGCTTATTTTTAAAGGGAGGAAAATCATGATGGCACATTGACAAGTCAAAAACGCTTTTCGGGATGGGAGGGAAGAGGATGGGACTTTTGCTCATTTATTGTTGCCTTTGGAACGTGAAAGTAGAAAAGCCGGTAGAGATCACTGTACAGAGAGAACGTGTGTAGGCATTGCATTTTTTATGCATAAACAAAACATGTATATGCATGCCCACACTCTTATTTTATCATTATCATGATGAATATTATGTTTTCTCCTATGACATATGAAAAGAAACGGTTTGTTGGCCTTTTCCACTTCCGGTTTTCCTTTTTACTGATTACTCTATGTGCATCGTAGGGATTATTATTACCTGTTGCATGTTTAGCGCGTACATCCACAGAGCAATACATCTGTCAAATTGGCCAGCATCTGCGTATACTGCTCCCCTATACCGAATATAATAGGATGTATCTGGGTGAGCTGGTCCAAGTACCCTTTCACGTATCATTAAAGACTATAAATATCGGAAAAGAAAATAATTAAGGAAAAAATCCCCAGTAGTTTGACATATTTATTTGAGGATGTGGATGAGAGACTAACCTGCATCCTCATTTCGTCTGGATCAGATATCAGTTCATCCAACTCTTCGTATTTATCCACTTCTCTCCTCCCCTCGTACACGGAGGAAGCCTTTTCAGGCTTTGGAAACACTAGTTGGCCACTTTGATACCTACAAGAATTTGCAGGAAAGCATGTTAAAACATTCATGCATGAACGTTGTTCTTGCGTAATACGGTTTAGGGAAAGCATTCGATGATGTAAAAAAGAGGAAAAAATTGTCTCGTCCTTGCGACTCGTTGACAGATCGAATGAAACTAAAATGTTCATTGAAACAACCTTCAATTTTAATCCTACGCGATTTCCTTTGTCCTCTTGAAATACATACGAGCATCAAATTGTTTTAAACGAAAAAGTTTTAAACAAGTGGGTTTCATGTACTACTGACAAGTCAAATTAAAGGCAATTGAAAATGAAACAGGACTCGAATATGTTGTTTTCTGACTCGAATTAAGTTGACCTTGCACTTGCACTCTGTCTAGCGTTTAAAGCTTGCAAATTCGCATGGAATACTTGGTAAAAAAAATTGCATTTCGTAAGACTCACCTTAAGTCTAAAGCTCTTTTCCAAAAGCGATGAGCTCCAAGCATGTCTTTCTTATTATCTACGTAAGTTGCTCCAAGTAATTCTAAAGCGTCTATTTTGTCTTTTAACGTGACTAAATTGGGAACTGTCAGGATATATTCGACAATGCTAGCATGTCCAGCAACTGTAAAATAAAATTCATTTTAGATTTGCGTAATTTACAAAAATTATGTCAGAGATTTTTAGAGTTTTAATAGCTCGTCTTTTATACCTGCTCCTGCGTTAATCAAATATTGTACGATATCCAGATGGCCATCAAAGCATGCCGCTCGGAGAGGGGTCGAGTTGGTTTTCGTCGTTGAGTTGACATTTGCACCGTTTTGTACCAAGAGTTTGACAACATTCAAATGACCTGCGGCTGCCGCACACCTGAAGAAGCAGAGTAGATTTATATAAATTGTCCTACACTCATACGCTAAATATCATTTGTTAAAGCTCAGTTCTTACCAAAGCGGAGGGACACCTTCGATTGTCTCTCCATCAAAAACAACTGCAAATCAAACCAAATATTAATTATACGATTCCTGTAATTTGCGTTTGAAAATGGAAATGGAAAGAAAGAAAAAAGTGCTATGTACGCTTTAACATTTCCATTTGATTTTCGTGGCACATTTCCCATTCATTTAAATTAATTACCTGATCCAGCCAGTTCTACATCCGCTCCACATCTCTTGATCAGGTATTCCGCGACATCATAATGCCCATTGCGACACGCCGCAATGAGTGGTGTGGCACCTGCAGTTTTACTCGACAGGAGCTGCATACATTCTTCCTTAGGCCGGTGTTCCAACGCGTTCTGCAATAGCGACACACATATGTAATTAGTATTACATATTAATATTTTTGTGCCTTTGACATCACATCACATCACATGAGTTTCAATTAATGATTCCTTTGATTGTGATTTCGACACTCAAAGAACTTCCACTTACATACATCCATCCGACTATTTCAGTCGTGTCTATTTGAATTACATAACGTTGCTTAACATAAACTGGGTTCTCTTGTGAAATGTACATTAAAAATAGGCAGTATTGTAAAATAATCAGTACATTTAGTGGACTCAATGATCTCGAAGATTGGTGTTTAATGAAAACTAACGGTGCTACTGTGCTACCAATTATTTCTATTTTTACCAAACAGAATTTTTTCCAGTATTAGAAATGGTTCTTCACGTTCTTCAGAAATAGCCAAAACAAAAAATACTCTTCACGTGCTGGATTTTGCACATTTTGAATTTGGGTTACAGAAGTAAGAATAGATTTCGCATAATTAAAGTTCGACTGTTTATGTACGTTTGCACAATTTTTCCGGTCCCATAAAATTATTTCTTGGAAAATCGTCAGTTTTGTCAATAACATATATGAACTACATAATTTAGTCTTGGAGGTATATCTGTTATGTAATACAACTAGACAACTGAGAACGTTTACAATATTTTTTTTTTCAAATATCCGCATTTTAATTAGCACCGACTACAAATTGCTAACTGAAATCATCGTGGTTAATATCGCTGTAACAGCAAATATACCTAATTTATTATTATTATCATAACATCCATCATTAAACATCGAGCTTCTGGCATCTATGAATAATTAACACTTTCGAGCTCACTAAATACGTGCATCGGAACATTTAGGCATTGGTACTAAAAACTACAATAATTCTAGAAAAAATATCTAACATTTAGATAATTCTTGTCTTTGTGAAATAATCCGTTAAGAATCCTTCCCCATTCCCTTATTTTTATTCTTAATTTCAAGGTCCTCATTACTCATGATCATGTCAAATGGGATGCAATGCAAGCATAAAAATAAAAATGCAATGCACTTCACTAACTCACAGAGGAACAAAATAAATGAAGGCGAACAGAATGTAAAAAGTCAACAAGAAAATTTTGTTTTACGAGAAAACTTAAGAAAAGAAAGATGGCAATAGATTATCTTTTGTGTGTAGTTTTAGATTAGATAAGCTTTTAAAGAAGCCAATCCACACTCGTATATAATTAGTCATGATGTTGTTATCACATTATCAAGATGATGGCTCCGATAAAGCTTTAATCATTATTCATTTTGTTTATCCTCATTCCTCATGTTACATACTTTATGTTATGCGTCCCTGAATATTCCCTTTCACGCTTGAATGAAATGAAACATAAACGAGTGTATCGTTTCATGGGGCGTGTTACATGATTATTACTATTACTACAACATAACTATAACCTCAGCCTACTGAGATCCTACACATTTCATTTCATTGCATCTGGTGTGAATAAATCAAATCAATAAGTCTTAATAATTTAATTAAATCCCATTTAAGCTATAAAAAATGCGACACAAATATTTCTGTAAAGTGTGGGAATGTACGCATGCATACCTTAATCAAAGTGAGTTTTCCATGCGATGCGGCGTCAAAAATTTGATGCTCCATTCTTCATCACGACACGTCGAAACACAATCTCTATCCGAAAGTTTCCTGTTTTAGCTTGGGTAATGACGCAAATTCCGAAAGTTCCTTAAGCTGTAAATGTCAACGCGTATTATGACGAACTTTCACTTTTCTGCTGAATTGCTTCTGGTATTTTGTTCGTCTCAAGTTGATTAAATTCTGAAGAACTGGAAAAAACGTCCGGACTCGTCTGATAATATTTTGGGTGTTACTTACAAAATGTGACTGGTGACTGTAGATGTTGAATATCAATTGGGACCGATTAACTTGAAAAGAAAACGACTATTATCACAATTAGGTCCTTCTAGCCGACAATGTTTCCACGTCGATTCATTCACAGAAATTCACAATGATCGTAAAAAGCACAACTGCAACACATTTACAATCCAAACGTCCCTGTCCACGAAGAGACAGACAACCGTTTTGTAAAAATCTTTTTGATTTGATTCACAATTCACACTAGAAGAACAAAGGTCAACAAGTTTGTCCCTGGGTTTTACACGCTGAACATCCGTCCGTCTTTTTTCAATCCGTTAATTTGATTAGTGACCTCAAATACGGAGAAAGGATATATTGTTAGCGTGTAAACAGATTGCCAATTAAAAATCACAAAAGGGAAACGTAATGTAAAATCCGTCCGACGTTTTGCGTGGGTTTTGAAATACTCCTCCAAGAAAGATTCGCTTCCTTTCAGTCTGCTCGCTTTAAAAATAGTTGGGGATAAAGTGAAGACACCAACCACCAAACACTATTACAGAGATTAGCGTCTAGAAAAAAAGAACAAAGATGCACATATAAATTAAATCATAAGAAAAATTGACCTAGAGAACAGAAGAAGTTTGGGAAAGACGCGTTCTACTCAATTACAGTTTGATTCTATCCTATCGTATCTAATATCCTTCCACTTTTCCCACTGTAGCTGAACTGCATGTTCATGTTCCAAACTCGAAATCAGAACTGAACTGGTGGGGAACAAAGCCTCTGAGATTCAGACGAAGAGAGTGAGTAAAAGTTGTAGTGGTTGTGGTTTGACTGTGAGAGCAAAATAATGGCTCTTTCTTCAGAGACCCAAACTAAAAGACATGATCATAATGAACAACAACCGTTCCAAAACAGCTTGTTTACCTCTTTACTTTAAAGTAAAGCAAGTTCAGATTCAGTGCATTTACTTCAGGCCGTTGTTGTTGAAAGGAACTGGTATGCCACTATTAATGATACTCATAAACCCAAATGTCTCCAATGCAATGCTAATGAAATGAGTTTAAATGGGATATGATGTAAAGACTCAACTAGGAACGAGTGGAGGAATCCCGACATATGTTCCAAACTAGAGACGCGCTAGATGCCGGGAATTCCCGATGAGATTTTAAAGAAACAGGATCAGGTTTAAGTATAGCTAGGTTAAATGATAAGTTTTCTAAATGTTCCTCTTTTTTTCCTCTCATAAATATGAACTCGAATAATGTACCAAGATCAACATTTTGAATTGAAATGTAATAAAGTTCTTGGGACATACACGAGTCGGGATGTGATGGGAGAGGAAGAAGGAGGCAATATGAGACGTGTACCTATGATGCAAGTCCAAGTCGCAAGTCAGGCTACACAACAAGCACACGTAATGTAATGATTTTATGGGCATTCTTAGAATTTCACAATAAATTAACTCATGTAGAATGTGACTGTAAAAAAATGAAATAAAAATCGATAAAAGATTTTATGACCGAGGCAATGAGATGTCAAAGGTCTCATATAATACCGTAAAAATATATATTCCGCAGAATTTGAGACTAAAGTCAACATCCCAATTTTAATTTGATGCGATAGCGATGTGACCCATGACTCGCTTTTATAAAGTCAGTCATAGAGTCATGTGCGCTTTGGGAAAAATTATTTGAGATAGTTTGATGGAAAATAATATTTTCAAAAAATCCTGCAAAACCTTCTCAGTTGACAAACATTATGTCTGGAGACTTTTCATAAACTAAACAAAAAGAGTTGAGAGATCATAGAGTTCTAAAGTAAAGCAATTTGATATTTTTGATATTTAATCCGGTTTGAGGTTGAAGATAATGCAATGACTATGACTTGCCGTAATAACACAAGATTTTTCCTTGAACAAGACATGAGAATTGAGATCACAATCACAACAACATTTCATAATTCTTTACCCTGTGGATTCATTAATTTTAAAAGTAATTCGATATAAAATTTTAAAAAAAATTGCTAATGAGAACTCCGATCGCCTAAAAAAATTCTTCCAATTCCAATTTGTCCCAATATCTCAAGATATAATCTATTCCATGCATAAAGTATTTATGTTCAATCATATTTGCTGTCGCTGTCACGCCACGCCATTACATTGCATGCAGCACAAGAAAAGGAACCAGACGGTCATACATATCTTGTCACTGCATCACCCTCAATACATTCACCCATTCATATCGACAGTAATTTATTCGCAGTCTGGGCCTGAGTGAGTGTGTCGAAGGAGGTAGTTGTCTTTTTGGAACTTCCTTATCATCACACAACACAAGTTCCTTATCTTCCTCTTCCTTGAGTTTACTTACATTGCATTTTTGCATTGCAAAATAAATAGCAGTAGTGAGAGTGCAGAGCAGAGACCTTTTTTCGACAAGTCCATGACATCAGCAGAATGAAATTTATGCTTGTGCCTTGCCTGATACACGGATAAAGCACAAACACCGAGAATATTCTAGCACACGAGGAGTAGGTTCAAAGAAAAGGAAAAACGCTATCCCTGTCAATCAATTTTTGTAAAGAAATATCGAGAAAGTGTGAGTTGATTAATCGATGACTATGACAAACTATAGGAATCTAAAAAATTGCCATTTTTCCTCAAACAATTTTTATGGTTCCCATTGTAAGAAAGAATGCGAATGTAATAGATTAAACCGCAAATAAATAAAGTATTAGCCATTGAAACCAAAATATATATTATTCTCCGCGTTTCGATTCGCAATTAAGTTCCCCGAGCACCACCACGTGTCAATGCCATTGGCAGTTAAGTGGCGCAAATATAATAAATTTGTAATTAAGGATAAATCAATAGCGACTTGGCAATTAAAACTCGGCCAATCGTGACAGCGCAGCGTGGCCAATGTAAAGATGGGTCGCAATTGAAACTTCAATTCTCTAGAGAGAATTTTAAGGCGAAATGGTGAAGAGTTTATGAGCTGATAAATCCTGAATTCGTCTAAATACAACATAAACAATCGCGAAGACGAAGACAAGGTCAGAAACTTTTTTGAGCGTATGTATTAATCGTATACATGACTCGCGTGGACCAAGAACGGAAGGAAGAAACAAAAGCGCATTGCAATTTTGTAAAAATACCTACAGTCAATGTCAATTTTAAACTACGTATTAATAAACAATTAGCATTGATTATATTGTCCGTGCTAGGTCCATCCAATGCCACATTCATTTCCACAAAGGCAAATGTTCAAATCGCCAATTTTAAGAACAATCCACCAAAACCAAATTTGCACATCTTAAATCCAAGTTTAATTGAGGATGACGATACAAAGGCATTTAGCAAATAAGATACGTAGCCGCAAATCACGGAAAGCACGATTTTAATTTGAAGAGGATGTGCAACAACCGACATCTGAATTCTGATGCATCACTTATTCATGATGATTGTAGGGAATAGGATAGGTCAAAATTGCAGTAATTGCACAATGCCTCAAGGTATTTTGACTTGTGCAAAGTGCACGTACGCTCTACAACTTTGTTCGTTGTCTGATCTGCTGATGATGAGGAACAAAATGTACAATAAACACATTTTGTCGATTTGAAGTTGATTATGTGTTTGGATCATACCTAAAAGAATGTAGAATGGGTTTATGACTCATCATGTCTGGTAGCAAAGCTCACTACATGATTCAGAAATCAGAAAGGGTATCGTATCGTCTTCTGAAATAAAATCGGGACAATTCCAAGCTTGACAATTATTTTCTTGCTGAGCCATTCCAAGTTTTAAAGTAAGAATTTTGCAGGAGATCGACCTCATTTTTCCTGAGGTCGTTATCTTATTTAGTGTAAACGTAACGTATCAAATTAACTGGGCTCCATTCTAAGAGAACAAAGAACAACGTGTTCTGTTTATATGCTCTTTTGATAAACAAACAGAAAATGCATGACTATGACTCATGAAATCGAAGGGCCAACCGGGAATTCTTATGAAAAATTTTAAAGAGAGGTACATAGTCTCCTGTAACTGTAAAGAATAAAAATGTATTGATCATGCATGCAGCCTATTTGGTAAATAAGAAAGGAAAATAAACATAGCAAATTACGCACGATCCTTAAATCCTCCTCATTATTATATTTAATCTGGGAAAACGTGAATTACGAAATTGAAAAAATAAAAGGCTAACTGAAAACGAGAGTGTGTTCTTCTTATGTATTAAACATGCATTCCTATTGTGTAAATTTTGTATTCTCATGATATGATGCACTGAAAAAAAAAAATTCATGGAATTTCGTAATAATGGGTAACAGTAACAGCATCAAGTCTTGTTAAAGCGTTATTAGTTCTTTTGTTGGATTTTTAGCGAACATCTTCGTTTTATTTTATGCTACTCTGCGCTTCGGCTGCATTTTTTATACAAACTTTGAAATAGAAATGATTCGATTTAAGGCGTAGTTGGGCGAGCGCGTTTTAGAAAAAAAAGTATGACCAAAAGTTAAACAAAGGTAATTCGTAAGTCATTGAAATTGAACTGTGAACACAACGCATTCAATATCATACTGCGGTGCGGTCGAAAGTCGAGACAATTATTACTTTTTGTGAGAATTTGACAAAAAAGTCACATTGTTGTGAACATAAAAGAATCATGCAATTTTATGATTCCACGAACGATAATAGCTAAAAGGCGATTGAGTTGAAACCACACCACAACCACAATTACAATGAATTTTTACGCACATTATTATCGCTAATCTCCACCTTCTGAATAGCTATGAACTATGCACATGAACATGGATTCAAATTTTTAAAGAGAGCATCCTAAAAATTGATTTCATAATAGCAAATGACGACAATAGGATTCATGATAGACAGCACGAATGGCAATGGCGAATGATTTACGTAAATTACGGATCAAAGATTTTGAAAAATGCACATGAAATTAAGCGCATCACCTGTACAAAATCTGGAAGGTCCTAATCTCCAACGTAAAGGAAAAGTGAAACGCCTCATATCAGCTCGGCTTACCTCATTTCACTTACATGATTTGGTAAGAGTGAAAGACGTGTTCTATTTTTAAGATCACATTGCCTATTTGTCTAGTACACGTGACAATTTTTTTTGGTGGTTGATAAAACAAGAATTTTTGCAGCGTAAGCAAAGTCTAAGCATCATTACCGCTACATTTTGACATCAGTTCTGCTTACTTTCCATATCCTTTCTATTGTCTTCCGCTCGTTTTGCTCATGACCAAATTCAATCCTACTCTATTCTCTTTAGAAATTACAGATAAGACCTGTCGTCGTCCGTGGGAAACTGTTCCAAGCTCAAAATACGAATATGCTCTTGTGAAGTATAACCACCGAGCCAAGAAAAAATTCAATTACTTCTTGACTTGATTAAAAGTGCATTAGTGGCGGTGGTATAGTATATGGCAGTGGTGGTGATAGATAAAAGCTCGTAGTTTTCCTAGACCAAGTCACGTTTTTTCAACGCATGCATGCACACTTCCATAATGGATTTTTAGAGCATTTTATTATGCTTCTAAAAAATAAATTACAATGTTTGCAGCTTTTCTGGATCCATGATTTATTCCAAGTTTGCAAGTCAACATTACCATTTTTCCAGGAATAGCGTATGTGCTTCAGGAAGCATATTCCTTCATCCAAAAATTGCAAATATTTTTTTACCAAGTAAATTCTCCGATAAGCGATGCAATGTCTAAAAGCAAAGTCGTACCACCTTTGAAAATCTAAAATTTATTGGAGCCATACAAACACTCAAAGGAGCATCCGCCGCATTCACAATCGAAATCTAAAGCGAGATTACATTGAGGAAGATCATGTGTCATGAATCATGAATGTATGTAGCAAGTAGCAATTTTAATGCCTTTTCGCTTCTACAAATATTTTACATTTTTTCAAGGTTTCGTGTTAAACTGTGCATAATGTTCCTGAGAAAGGAAAAGTATTGCTTGGAAAAAGGAATAAAAAAATTTATTTATACAAGCTCTACTTTATTTTTTGCCGGGTGGTTTGTATTCGTGATGGTCTGATGGTGCATGGTGGCATCATTATCATTGAAAATGAAAATCCAATTTTTATCCCTTCCTTCGCGAAAGAGAGGAAACTGCCAATTTTCGACATCTTTTCGTCCGCGTCCCATTAGCATTTCAACACAAAGAGAGATTGACGCAATTTTTATACATTACAGTATTCCAACCTACCCTAAACTAAAGTTTAAAAATTATAGTGACTGCCACCAGCAAATCTTTGCCAAACAAACTATTTACTACAAAATCCAAGAGAAAAAAAATCTGCAAAATATTTTTTTTATTTAGCTACGCTACTGACACAGATTTATCCGCACTCATTTTCAACCAACTTTTTAGAATAAATCTCAATCCTCTTGTATAAAAACAAAGACTCATAATCTGAACGAGAATATGCAAAATAGAAGTGATTTGATGTAAGTAAAGAAAAAGCTTTGCGAATTTAAACGAAATAAATATTCTATTTGAGAGTCCTCTTTTGCTGTAAAATTGTTATTCAAGTGACATCTAAGAAAAAAGCGCCATGCCATAAACGCGTTCCCGTGATCTTAATCCATATCGCCAGTTAAATTAGATCACACACACACATTTATCTACCGCTAGGAGCTAGTACATATAAGCATTATGCAAAAATTATAATTTTTATGTGGAGGAAAAAAAACTTGTGAAAGAGGGGGTGCAAGGACAAAGGCTCGACTTTGGTTTCTAGTTTCAACTCGAGCTATAGGTACGGGCTGGCATCATACTTTTGAAGGGAAGAGCCCGAGCCCAATAAATCACTTCTTCGAAGTTTAAACATTCATCTTTTTATCTTATCATTCTTCATGATAAGATAACGCTACTGCTGAAACGTATACATGTATTAGCCGGCTGCCAAGATGAAGGAATATAAATGCATTACACAAAGTTTTGTAAACAGCAAAACATGCACCTTGGATGCCTCACGATACAGCAATAATGCCAACTCGACATCATAATTTATCATGCAAGACGAATAGAGTCTCGTCTCGTCCCTATTTTAATTTAAATCGCATTAAGCTTTTCATCTCATCTCATAAATGCGACCTAATCATTTGTGCGGTAGTAAACTATTATGGATTCAATGATGAGTGAAATCTGAAAAATACTCAGGAGGATTTTGGGAATTTCCACAAGCAGATGTCACTTGTCACATGTCAACCATTCATTCCTTGTCCAAATACTCTACTTATCCCATCATTCCTCCGCCTGATTTCGTGTTTGTTTTTAGAAATGGAAAACTAATCAACAAGAACATTTATATTTTCTACAATGTAAACTAGGTTAAATAGTGAGTTCTACAACTTGCCTTGACCAACAATGTCACTTTTATCCTCGTGAAACTATTAAATCGCAACAAATAATGAATTGGCGCAACTTCGCTTTCGTCCTCCGCTGCTGCTGGCTCCTCCGGTTTTGAATTCGTAATTTGGTTTATTTTACCGTAGGCTTATCTGGAGGACGAGGACACTTCAATAACAACAAACATTTGTATAAAAAAAATATCCGTTGCTCACTCACTCACACTTCATCTTTTCTTCCTTCATACCATCCCATTCCACCCCATTCGATTCACTTCCTTGGCACTATTAGTAATGGCCCATGGAGGAAAGCAGCCGAGAAAACTCATTCACTCCTTGCCTAGCTATCTACTGGTCTAACACAAGAGAAATTAATCCTGTACTGAACAACTGCAAAAAAAAAGTTTTATCTTCCACAGAACGAAATAGAAATGGCGATGATAATGAAGGTCCTGACAAGTACAATGCCATAGGACACGGTTTTTACTTATGCTCGGGTTGTTCGCAAATATTGCAAATTGCCATTTTTCGTGTCTTGTCGTGAGAAACGTATTAAGTCAGTACTGCAGTCGAAGCTCGACTATTACTCACTGACTGTCTTAGTTAGTCACCATCACAAGGCACAATTTACAACTTTTTTTTTCGTCCTGCGACAAAAAAACCAACCAGGAGAATAGACATTAAGGAAAAAAAGGTATTTTGTGAGGTGATACCTAAAAAAAGACTATATGATTATGCCTACAGGGAATAATTTTGTCTTGTTCAGACCAGTCAACTACTTAATAATTGAATAGCACATTACAAAATCCTGACAATGGCACGGCACAATGTAATGGTGATGCATCGTTCCAGAAGCCAGAAAGTGAGGAGGAATCACAATTTGTCTGGCGTTGCCGTATACAACTTGTAAGTGCTCTTTTCTACTCAAAACACCATGAGAAAAAAATTCATCAAATCACATGTAAGGCATATAATGCATTTATTTTGCATTACGTTAGACTCGACCCATGTTTGAGAATTGAGATTGTAAAAAGCCAAACTCATAGTGAGCTTTACCGATGTGGTATGATGTGATGTGTTATGATATGATGAGGACTAAAAAGTTCTGAAGGTCGTTTGGTTTGGTCTTCTAGCTTCACAAGCCAAGTTGGTTTTTTTATAGAACAAAACATCATAAAAATGGGTAATTGCTGACTCGAGTCAAGTCAGTTGCCTCGCTTAGGCTTTAACTCCGCTACTATACCTACTACAAAACTATAATAACGACTATTGTACATTCCTACAACAAAACTAATTCATACATTTTTAATGTTTGATGGTAGTTCGTGATAGAGTGAAGTGAAGATAACTGCATGAATATTAGAACTCTACTCTGTCGCTGCGCTACTTTGTAGCAAAAGAGAAGTCCCCAAAAGTCTCGTTTTGCTCGCCTGACTATTATGAAGGTGATGAGTTTCTAGAAAATAGAACTACCTCCTGCGCCCTACCTATATTCAACCTATATCAGTATTTTGCATCGTTTTTTTTTATCTCAGGAGCACAGGGCCAGGGCTCATCTATTTTTTTGATGGAAGACAAAACTCGATTTGCAAAGACAAGACAGGTGTAATCCTTTTTTCGCTTGTAAATGATGAAAACACGAAAAAAATGTGCTACATTGGAAGCTTTGGAAAGGGAGTAACGCCTCTGTTGGAGGACTTTTAGATATTGTCCTAGTCCTGGCTTCTCGTTGCCATTAAGATCAAATCATTGTGGTGCTCGTAAGATTATTACTATTTTAATGGAATACTGCGTTACTGTTTAAAGTAATGTACATGACAAGGAATTTATGAAATGCATCCAAAGGAATTTCTAAAATTGGTTTGATATTGACCTAAACACGCCACCCTAGTAATTCATTTCCTTTAAAAAATAATAATAAAAATCCATTCATATTTTTTACGCAGTAATGTCTTCCCAACCCAACCCAGCTTGCAAACAATTAAACATTCTTAAGTAAAGTTACTACTTTATGGGTATTTTTGCATTCATATAATTTTTAATCACAAATTCACAATCACCAATGCATAAATGAAATGAAGGTTTTACTAATGTGCTTGTGTTGTGTTCCTTTCAGTTTTTCTGGTTGTTTGTTTTTGCCCCATTCCTAATTTTTCTTTGTTCATGTTCATCCCATCCCATTCCCATTGCAATTCCAAGTCAAGTCGCAGTCATAATAATCATTAATTTGACTCTAGCAAACAGCAAACGTTTTCTATCTTTACTTGAATATGTAAACAAGTTTTTTTTTCTGTTAGCTTTTGAGAATAGTTTCGACTTCGTCGGGTACATATTACACAGCACACATGTTTTATTCTGACACCCTTGAGATCCTCTATGGCTTCGTTTGTTAAAGTTGGAGCTGTTGCTGTTGCTGAAACCAGGAAATTTTTGTTGATGAAATGAAGTGAACGAATGGAAGAAGACAAGACAGATTATTATGCTTTTTTTCGCAACGACCGACCCCACTTTACTTAACAAACCATAACCGCGTCGCCCGATGATATGGTTGCAAATGTGCAAAGCCAAAAGCCATGTCAATCAATTGTGTAGTTCTTGTTGCATCGCTTCGCATGGAACATGGTGAGGCTATGCGGGGCTCCAATGGTTTAATTGCATTTTTCCTGATTTTTATGCAACTCGTATTAAGAGCTGCACGCTTCTTTGGAGGAAGAATCAGAAATGTAACGTAACCTCATCTTTTTTAACACACTTGACTAAAAACCAAAATTAGCAGGAAATTGTCTCCTGCTTTAAAAGGGCTATAAAATATGTCAAAAAGTGGTTTAAAAAATGCAGCTGCGCTGCAAATGCTTTGAAATAGGTCGAGTCAACTCGGTTCACAAAAAAAACTACGCTTGAGAAAGCAATACAAAATTTACTTCCCGGTTCGATTTTCCCTGTAAAGATCATGATCTACAAAAGACAACAGACCTAAAAGCACAATCCGATACATATTGCCACAAGTGATGAGGTGGAAAATGCGCAATAACTGAAGATAATAGATGCATGCGCCGCTATACTATTCGTAACTCAACTTGCTCAAAAGCATCTTCTAAAAACTTTTTATTTCTAGACATCAGCTCCGAGTGGGTAGTTTCGCAGTTAAGTTGGTAGTTCATGGCTAATCGACCACGGCCGAAGCGTCGCCGACAAAAAATCTTTCCAGAACAAAAACATCTAATCTTCTTCAGATTATGGAGGAATTATCAATAAACAAAGCAAAGTACATACTTATGCAAATCGAAATGATCATTTTTCGTTTCGTCTTGGTTAGGTAACGCAACTCAACGATCCAACCGGTCTTCTCCAGGAAATATTGGTTACGCAAAGAATGAATGGTTCCATAAAACCTCACATGTGTAATTAGCATGGGCAGCCCATCATCAGAACGAATAACGACGTAGCTAACAATAAGTATGTAACGCCAGAACTAAGCCACACAAGATTTCAGACAAATTATCCTCAGTTTAGAAGGGGATATTGTATGCGAGACACCTCCTCAAAATGTACTAATTCATTATCATAAATGCACGCAATTTGGTTTTTAGTGTAATTGCACAATAATTTTGCGTGCTAAAGCTAATTGTTCATTGTACCCACATTACAGTTGCAGCTCAAGCAGTTATGAATTCTATTTATAAATCAAGTCCACACATGTCGGAGAAATGTCCCTGAACTGAACCGCCAGACAACATAATCCTTTATTTTTGTGAAAGTTGTGGCATTATTTGCAGAATTAGCAGATTTAGAAAAATGCCAATTTTCCAAACATTACGCAGTCATGTGATTACAACTGTGCGTATTGTAATCATAACACATTTATTTATGGAGTCCAGCAAACTGACAGTGCAAAATATCCAATTACAATCCACTTAAGAAATAAATGGCTTTAGAAAATCTAAAAATACTTTATTTTTGTCCATTAATCAGAATTACAATTACTGCTTATTTTGCATTCCAACTACATTTATGCTACGACTGATTAAGCACAAGAGCTTTGGGTTTCACGAGGATGAAGATTCATGTAACAAGTCCATCTTTTCTGCGCATTGTGAAGGGTGAGGTAATCTTTTTGCACTGACTCCTTTCCTTTTTTGTTCCAAAACTAAAAGGAAATGCTTGATTTAAGGAAATCCTCTTTTCCGACTTGGACTTGTTATTTTCCGTTGAATCATCCCTTTTTTGTCCTTCATCTAACAATAGAAACCCCAGACCGACTTGGAAAACGCATTAATGGAGAGGGGATTTTGTTATCCAAATGTAATTACGTGATCGACCATGGCCACTACTCCTACCCAAAGCCAAGCTATAAGCCACACATACACCATTTACCACAAAGACATGATAGACAACCAGGGGCCAATAAAGTCCCTAATTCCAAGTATTCCAACTTCCAATCTCATAAAATTCAATTTGGCTAAATTATATGGAAGTGGAAGCAAATGAGTTCCTTCCGAGAAAACTCCGGGTTTGCTTGGCTGGACTTAATTTCTTTTTCGGAGAGTGAATTCTGGGCCGTCACGGTAGGTATAGAGCAGATTTGAGTCCAAGTTTATAATGATTTTTCTTATTCATTCTCTGACAGATTAAGTCGCTTGTTCCGTTCCGTTCCTCTGGGCACAGTGCCACATGTCTTGAAAAAACCGAATTCTAGACCGGAAATTCTCGAGAATTGAATTGAAAGAAAAAAAACACTTCTTTTTCTCTGCATATCCGTGAGTGAATGCAAATGTTGAATGTTATAGTTAGGTTCTTTTCTGATGCTTGTTTTCATCATTTCATCATAACTACTTCATCTTAACCGAATAGCCTGATTCACTCACTCACATTCAATTTCTGTTGAAATCTCGGTCTCCCTGGTCTGGTCTGGTGATCATAAAAAATCAACATAAACACTTGCTGAATCGGAACACTACCATTTCCAATAAAAACAAGCATAAACTTTAATGCCCCAATATTGGGAAGCCGTGAATGGAGCCGAAAAACGAAAATGGAATAACACATTCGTGTTGTGTTACAGTTACAGTGATGATGTATTGATACAAACGATAATGATTGGCCCCTTTTTTCTTTGAAACATCAACTGCATCAACATGTCTTGTTAAATAGGTAAAACGTGAAGATGTGACAAGAGAAGACGTGATCTGGAAAAAGGGGAAATGAGGACAAGTCCGAAATGTTTGAATTGAATCATCATGAGTCTGTTTTTCAATGATGAAAAGTCTCGTCATAAAAAACTCCGAACCGAACGTTGTGAAACCGAAAATAGCACTATACAAAGAACATGTTCCTTCCCAGAAGGAAATGAGCTCAAATTTTGATAATATTTCATAGAATATGAAGTTAATGACTATGAGCTAAAAACCGCAATGTCACGAAAAATATGAATGTTTTTGCNTCTCGTCATAAAAAATCTCCGAACCGAACGTTGTGAAACCGAAAATAGCACTACAAAGAACATGTTCCTTCCCAGAAGGAAATGAGCTCAAATTTTGATAATATTTCATAGAATATGAAGTTAATGACTATGAGCTAAAAACCGCAATGTCACGAAAAATATGAATGTTTTTGCGTTTTTTTGGGAGGAATGATGAAATGTAATGTTTTCCAAAGAAAATGTATAAACAAACTTTTGGGTGAACTTATGTGTGATACATTCTGCAGCTGTTGATGATATTGCTATTGCCCTTTCCAAGTTTTTTTTCGCGGTTTAGATTCGAAGCGTTATGGATATAAATATGAGAAAAGTGGAAAAAATGAATTGGACTTGGACAGGTTTGAGATGTACGTGGAAGATATTTTACGCATATGAGGAGATGAAGACAAGACATACTAAAAGGTATAGCGAAAAATGAATTATTTCCTTTATGACAGTTTAGGGAAAACCTTAAAAAATGAAGCCGTCTCAGAAAAAAATTAGATCAATCATGGGAAAGAAGGATGCACGTTCCAATTTAAATTGGAACTGGCAACTTCAATTGGTACAATTCTATTTATTTCTATTTTTTATGATGATGGAATTGCAGTCAAAGCTCTAAATAGAGGATAACTGGACGAAAAAAATTTCATTTGACGAAAACGTCCGACTAATGTGCCAAAAATCCGTTATAAATGTAAATCCAAGAAAACGAGAATACCGGTCGGGAAAGATTCTTTATTTAGGCACGGCATCCAGAAGAACTCTACGATTTTTTTCTCCATTACCATGAAATAAAATTAATCCGTTACGACGATATGAAAAATTCGTATGTATGTAGCCGTTATTTTGAGATTTGTGGACGCACTTCTCGAACTCATTTCCCAGAACCAAACTTAATTTTGTCCGGCGTATTTAGTAATGTAAACACGAGTAAGAAATGACGTCATTTATGTATTTCGCTCTCCCTGAGGTCTGTTTGCTATTTTTTAAATCATGGATCATTAAAGTTATCCTAAATTTGTTTTAGCAGTATGGGAAACCAAGCCATAGCCAACCTCAATGTAAAACCTCAACCTTTGTCTATGACAAGAAGAGAGTACTTAAAATATGTAATGCATTAAATTAATGTAATATTCGCGATCGGAATTGGATCATATAATAATCACTCGTGACTCGTGGAATAAAAATATTTTTTAAAAGAAAAAGTAGGAGCTTCATGTCATCGTATAAGTGCATCACATACCACAAGTGAATAATAATTCATTGAAATGGTTTGAATGGTCTAGTTGCACATTTGGTTTGCTCTTTATGTCTTGTCTATTTGACCACTATAATCAAGCCAAGCCAAAGCCAAGCTGCGTTCTTTTTTTTTTCTTCTGCAAACGACTAATCGATCGAACTCAAACTCGTGTGTTAGTTGGCGCCCCAAGAAAAAGGAATCGCGAAAGAGTACAAGAAGAAGTAAGTACTACATATTTAAGCAGTCAGCCTTGAACTTTATTTTTCTAACATAAATGCAGAAAACGAAAATTTTTTATTGTATTATGCCACTCTAAATATCTTATGATGATGATGATTGGGCATATAAGTTTAAAGATATAATTTTTTTGCTGACACACTAAAAATTATAGAGAGGAGGGCGACGCGACACGATACGACAGGACACAACACACAAATATACGAATAAGACGCACGGTTTGGTGTGAAGCGAAGCCATGCCGAATGCCAATCCTGCATACTAATTTTCTAAATAAATTCATAAAATGGTTTAATGCTGAGGAATCCATTAATTATCCCTATACAGTCCATAAATTAAAAAGAAAGGGAATATGAAGAGAGGATATTCCCTTTTTCTTTCCTACAGAAATCATGTTCCTAGTTCGTCTTCATGTTCCGCTTTAATATTTTTTAATGATGATGATTCAGATAAAAAACCTAATGCTGATAATGATATTGGATATTGAATTGAATTGAAGGGGAATGTCAATTATTATTGGAGGTTCAGTAACCTCTACAAGAAAATGTCCCTGGAATACTTAAATGTCAAGACTCAAGAGTAGAGCAAACACATGCTGGATGACCATCAAATCAAACCACTTTGTTTATGTAATTTGTAATGCAATACAGCAAAGACAAATCCATATTTTTTTATATGATCGGTCTTCTCCATAAAAAAATATTTTTGAACACAAATAATAAAAATTACTTTTCAATGAAACCACCACAGTTCGCAGTTCAAATGAGCAATTCAGCCACACTCGCGTAATTAAAAGTGAAGAGGATAAAGAACAGGTCATCTAATGTCATTAAATATCTGTATTCCCACTGATAATTAAAGCTGAACAAGTAAATAACTATAATTATAATTCAAACTTACCTTTGACTTCAATCAAGTGAAAACGATACGTTGTTATCCAGCTGAAAATCGGAAAAAATGTCTGGAGTCTGAAGCTTCCAGTAAGAAAACTCTTTGTTTTTCTCAAATATTCCACTGAATATTCACCTTTTTTCTCACTTTTTTTACTTGTCCCAAATTACGAAATGAAGTGTATCATAAAAAATCGTTAAAATTTCTATTTTTCCACACTCCTTGTTCTGGAAACAATGGAATAACAGTTAAGTTTATGGCTCACAAAGCAGCTGTTTTTTCCTTCTGATTGCTGGATAGCTCCCACAAAATGCATTAGTACTATAGAACCTGCTGAAGTGCAACTAAACTGGAGACAAGAACGACACAATAATATAAGCTCTGCAAAAGAATTATGTATGTTTGCTGCATAAAAAGAACACGGTTATTTCTATGGTCTTGGTCTGGTCTGGTCTCCCTGGCTTGGCTTCGCTTCAACTCAATTCCATTCCACTCTCTCTCCTCTTCAGCAGGAGAGTTAGAGGGCTTTTTTAGACTTCAGTATTCACGTCCATAGCATTAACTTTACCTAAAGCATTTTTTAATATAGGTAGCAACTAGCAAACCTGGCCTGGCTTGGCTTTGGCATGGCATATGGCTTGTCTTGGTCCGTTCTGGCCAAGTCACATAGACATAACTATAACTATTGAACAAACCATTTGCACTCTCATCATCAACTTTTTACGTGTAGGCTACACTGCATATTACATTACTATCATTTTTCACATAATATTATTACCCATCTTCTATTCAATTCACACAAAAAACGGATATGTTCGGGTGGTGATAATGTTGGGCGAAAAAAATGCTTATCTTTAATCAGAAGCGTTCACACTGGTTTGGTTTCATCATCCTATCGTCCTAAAGTCATAAAGTTGTATCATCATATTTTTTTTCTTACCTGGGCTTGATGTACTTAAGACGCATCTTTTTTCCCAGAATTTCTTTGGAAGAAACTAAAATATGATTCATGATGCGTAGGCAGTTAGGCATAGGTATACTTGTGTGTGATGATTAAATTGATAATCATATCATCATGAGAGTGATGGTGACGCTCACAAAAAAAATCCGCCGAGTCAAAATGTTGATAAATTATTGAGAACGGATATGTTCGGGTGGTGATAATGTTGGGCGAAAAAAATGCTTATCTTTAATCAGAAGCGTTCACACTGGTTTGGTTTCATCATCCTATCGTCCTAAGTCATAAAGTTGTATCATCATATTTTTTTTCTTACCTGGACTTGATGTACTTAAGATGCATCTTTTTTCCCAGAATTTCTTTGGAAGAAACTAAAATATGATTCATGATGCGTAGGCAGTAGGCATAGGTATACTTGTGTGTGATGATTAAATTGATAATCATATCATCATGAGAGTGATGGTGACGCTCACAAAAAAATCCGCCGAGTCAAAATGTTGATAAATTATTGAGAACAGTCAAAGAAGACCAGGAATGTAATAATCGCAATCATTTTTTTAAAAGTAGGATGTGGCCATACACACAAGATGGAAACATTTATGTCGACAATTACGCAGTATTTCTTTAAAAATCCATACTTTTATCTTATCGCTGGAAAAAGTGGAATACATGACAGGACAGATGCATGCATGATGATGCATGACATGACATGATATGCACAGATATAATTATGATTGCATAAGAATGCCACTTTTGTTCGCAAGAAGAGGATGAAGACTAATCGCTTTATAAAATGTTTCCAGAGTCCAGTTTAGAGCTTAAGAGTTGCAGCTGGAGCTGGACTGAAGTTAACCAACCGCTGTATCGTCAATCAGAGGTACAGAATCTTGTTACATGATTCATATTCATGAGAGTACTGGAATTATGGGAGAGTGCAGATGTAGTACCTATTCAATTTTGCAATACTTCAATTTTTACATGACGTTCGCGAATCGCAATCGTAATCATGATTCAAAATGGACTGTATTTACCTACTTACCCAGATCTGTCTGTCAAAAATATTTATATTTGGGGCAATTAAAACCATAAATTTTCCGATTATACAGACACCTCATATCGTACCATAATCACATCACATTTGAAAAAAATTGAAATTACGCATTAACATGAATCGAAATGAAATGAATATAATGAAAAATCAGAAGCCGCAGCACCAGATAAAATCGAATGAAAAAGCCAAATTAGTAACGTCAGTTGATGTTCGTAGTTATCAGCGTAGCATAGTGGAATTTTAGGAAAACTCAAATGGAGAACTCATTAGAACTTAAATGATACCTGATGAAATATCTCATAGATCGCATTCATTCCTCTCCCAAAGATTTTCTGTTGGGTCCACACACTCATAGGCGTGTCCTCAGCCCCAACACTTATTTTCCATTGGTCCTTTACCAAAATAAAGTTAAGCGAACCAATAAGATCCCTCGTTTGAGCCAGACCGGCTTGGGTTTAGGTTCAGAGCGAGTACCTCACTGCATTTCCCTTTGTTTCCCATCAAACATTTTCAGTTGGCATTTAGTCGTCGAGCGTAGCGTTACTCGCTTCGTTTTGCTCTTGTGTGTGTGTGAACAGTGAACATGATTTGAAGCTTATCATCTTTTTTTAAGAAAAAAATTATAATTATACATAGTTTTTTGACGTTTTACACTGGATCCGTGGTATTTCCATAACCTTGTAAAAAAATCCTTCCAAATGTTATCAATTTTTTTGAATAATTTTCTTCAGCTGTGGCGATAAGAAATACATAATCCGGGAAGGAATCTGAAATACTACAAACATAACATGCACAACTATTTCATTGAGGAAAACACGACTTGATATAACTTTGTAGTTTTTACTAGGAATATAGAAGTATTTTTACGAGTGTAGGAAGTCTCAAACTAATTGAATATTTCAGATGGCAAAGTAAATTCCTTTGTAGTAGGCAACAACTACAAGAACCTCCACTACTATTTTACTTCATGTGCATAATTCTACTTACATGTCTCTAGTGCATAGTAAGTGGAGATAGAGAAGCGAAGCCGGAGTAAATAACACAATTAGCGGTAGAAGTGTCTCTTGGATATTTTTTTCCTTCTTCTGGTGCCATATACGTACCTAAAAAGTACATCACCATTTAAACTGCTCCATCGTTTAACTATTTTTGCGTCACTCAGTCAGTCACTCTCATTGAGAAGTGCTTATTCAGCCGGTAGGCTTGTTTCAATAGGCTCAGTTGGTCGTCGGTTATACCGATAGTTTTGCGGTGGTGGTGCTTTAATAGTGTGAAACCTGCGTAAAAATTCCTTTTTTGACTCCGACTCTGGACAATATATTGTTTTTTGTTCAGGTAAGAAATATATAGTATTATGCAATAAAGCGTTAGGGAAAAAGAAGCCCCACGAGTCTTATTTTTATTATTGGACCTGTTCGATTTCCTCATGACACGCGAAAAAATTACTGCAGAGGTGTACCAAAAATAATTCGTGTTTGAAAGGTAGAAATCTATTTTTCTCATTTTTTCCCGTTTCGTCTACATTTCAGGTGAATAATTTAGTGGCGTACTTATGCCAGTGTCATAAAACATACAATAGAGTCCAGAGAGAAGGAAGAAGGAACTTCTTTACTACTCAACGATTCTCATACATTTCTAGTTTGGCATTGACAAAGCAAAAGAAGTAGTGTGCCTCCATTTTATCTGTCACTTTTACTCACTCTGGTTTAGATTGGGCTACTGGAGTATTAATCTCAGCTCTTTCTTGCTCGCCTGGAGAACAGAAAAAGTAACTTTGGGAACGGAACGAGTGTGAGTGTACAAATAAAAGGGGATTAAGAAGTTTCAAAGTTATTTTCTCCTCTCTCGTGTGAAGCGTGTTCAATCATCTCATTCGAATCGATTCCAACTCCCAAGTTACGAGCGTAGTAATTATATGCTCACTTTCTGGAATAACTTTATTGGATCTATATTCTGACGAAGGAAGGAATTTGGAAAGTTATACAGATACAGTAAAACACTAGCCTCTTCCTAACACTATTTTTTTGTTTAAATGGATTAAAAGTACTTGGGGAATAAGGAGTAAGTTTATTATACTGCAGAAGTAGTGCGCGAGTGAAGTTGTGAGTTTCCGAAAAAAGTGCACAAGTGTTCTTGTTCCCTGCAAAGAAGACGAAGGTGTTCCTTTTCGGAGACATGTTCTTTATGACTATGACATAGAAAAGCACGAGACCGTGTCCAAAAGTCCAAGCGAAGCGAGAAAGGATAAAAAATAGTTTTTTTTTANTACTTGGGGAATAAGGAGTAAGTTTATTATACTGCAGAAGTAGTGCGCGAGTGAAGTTGTGAGTTTCCGAAAAAAGTGCACAAGTGTTCTTGTTCCCTGCAAAGAAGACGAAGGTGTTCCTTTTCGGAGACATGTTCTTTATGACTATGACATAGAAAAGCACGAGACCGTGTCCAAAAGTCCAAGCGAAGCGAGAAAGGATAAAAAATAGTTTTTTTTTAACCTGCGTTGGCTGGCTTGGTTTGGGTCCTTATCCACTTTGTTTCCTTCTCAAATAATTAATAAGGAGAAGGCGTGAATGCATCCCTCTTTTTCCCGAGAAGTGTAATTTTTTAGTTCGACCTCGACTTCACTGCAAAAGAGGGAAAGATAAAAACAAAAGTCCCTTTCGTTTTTTTCCCTTGATACACGAAAAGTGTATAATGTTTTTCTAACGTACCTATTGTCTACCATAAAAGCCTCCAAAATTCCTACCTCTGTGGACACCAAGAAAATGTATCCGGCTCCGACGAGACATCCGCCCGCTGGGGTAAGTCATAAACTTTTTTTTTTGTTTAGATAAATAATAATGTTCATCAGCGGAAAAAAGGAGATTAAGTTAAAGTCTTCTTTCTTGGGATGGGTGAGACAAGAAAGGGACAATACCATCTTCCATCATCGTCATCATCATCATCACCTCAATCGTTTAAAAAATGCGGGAGACTCCTCCGTAAAAAATCATTTTAACTTTGGCATATGAAACGCAAGAAGAAAAAAGAAGCGTAGGAGTAGGAGTGAACCGAAATAATTAGAAGTTGTGAAAAATTGAGTTGACTCCTCACAAGCTAATGAAACAAGCAAAGTAACCTACTCTTTTCGGAAAGGAATCAAATGGATGAGGAGGCAAATGGCCTTTCATTCGGTCCGCTCATATATCTTGTCCAAACAAGTACATTCGTATCACAAATTCACCGAGCCATATTTTTTGAAGAACAGACTTGGACAGTAGCGAAAAGACGGATAGCGAAAACGTGTGATTTATTCACGCATTAAAATGCATGAAAGAGATCATTCATTTCAATCAATTCAATAATTTTTTCTCTGAGAAATTCTCGGAATTACGGATCTCTTCCTGATTTGATCCAACTATTATTCATTTTTAAAAGTCTTTACTTTTATCTCGCCTTCACAAACAAAACGGTTCGGTTGAAACCAGTAATTGTAATAACATGCGATATAATATCAACCCCAAAAATTGTGATGATGGAAAAGATTTTGGTCTGGTTGGTCAGGCCATGTCATACCATGCCATGCCAGTCTCCTTGTTCTAGGTACCCTTCTAGGAAGAAGATCATGAAATTACCAAAGCCCTAAAGGATCCGTCTATTTTTACTTTTACAAGCCTTTTCTTTCTTTCACGTTTTCGTGCAGCTGGGAACCCCATTGTGAGTGAAAAACACTCTTGTTTCCACTCTACAAAACTACAACTGAGAGACTCATTCATGAACAGCCCTTTTTGCTACCTAAATACTACGAGTCATGCATGCGGGCTCTTGGCTTGGCTCTTGCTCTCCTCTTCTGGGACTTATGTCGGTTCAATACCTTCACGTTCTTCTATTGACCTCGCCAAAAGAACGTCGTATTCCATCAATTATGCTTAAACTTAAATGGCTCATCAATCACGATATAAACCATCATCACCAAATAAATGACTGACTCACTCTGATTATGATTTTCAAATAAATGCTAACGCTTGTTTACCTGCAAGTGTAATATTTAATTAAATACATATTTCACCCTAACATAAAAACTCTATTTATTTTTTCATATGACCATTCAACTCAATTTAGGGAGGAGGACAGTCGGACTGAATAATACTTATGCCTGCGAGAGTCTCTTACTTAATCAAACATATTACGAGTGACAATAAACTCGCATCACATCACATGATAAATTGATAAACAGACGTAAAGTTTTATTTATTTTTGAACTGGAATGTGTAGGAAGGAAGCAAATATTTATGAAAGGTCATGCAATGAAAATTTTCCTCCAAAATTAGATACATACCAAAGAATTCATTTTTTCCCTTCTAAAAAAGCCCGTAAGCAGTGCAAACAAGCAAGCAAATAAAGATTTTTTTCTCTGGATTCTTCGTTTGTGTTTACTTTACGTTTTTCCTTCTTATCTTTCGTTACGCGGGTTATAGTCGTAGCCTTACTCACCAACTCAAACTGAAACCCTTTCCGATTTCGATTGTTTGCTCAACCAAACATGCTAAGTAGGTACAAAAAGTTTGCAGAATATTTTTT
>JAHZMX010003326.1:8670-43549 GCA_027743895.1 Seira musarum
CTTCGAAAAAGCTCTAGTCGTCTATAAACGAACTTACTTAAACCTGGTCATTGGACGAAAAGCTGCGGCACAAATGTCCTTGATTGCGTTTTCTTGTGGATACATTATTATCATGTTCTCGACTTCCGTTGTTCTTATGGGAGGATACCGAGTACTGCCTTTGCCTGTCTTTTGCATATTTGCTGTGATCATGATTATAGCTATCGTGTGTATTTCCGTTGGCATTTCAATGAGCAGCTACCACTACGACTTTACGGCGCAGCTACTGAAGGAGTGGAGGCATTGGAGCCCTACCCGTTCTGGGTTTAAACTAAAGGTCATGCGAAAAGAAGCCAGAGCGCTGCAGCCCATCTGCTTCCAGTTTGGACCTTTTAGAAAAATGAATAAAGAGGCTAAACGCGAATACTGGGAGTCGATATTGGGAAGGACCATTGACACGTGCTTGCTAATGGGAAGGAATATGAAATAGAATTGAGTCTGTAGAAAGTTTGGTGCACTTTATTACACGTTTTCGAAAACTTATATTTTATGTATTTTGGGAAGACATCAGAACCTTATAAAATTAGTTTGGGCAAATGAGAGAGAAATCTTGGTTAATAAAGATTATTAATAGGATAAATTTAAGTCACGCAATCATGCAAAATGCGTGTTGCAATTTGTTTAAAGCACCGCATACTTCTATTTTCAAAACAAAGAACACCGATGGTAAGCCGTTGAATTGATAAGTATAAATGAATAAGGACTATAGGCACTTCGTAAATACTTCCAGGCCAAGCACTCAGATCTCAACTGGCCAGTCTAAACTATTTATGAAAATTAGACGATTCGATATATTGAAACATGGAAAATTTTTTAGTGAAGGCCAGAAACATAGTTCAGGTTGGCCACTTGAGATATTTGGTGCTCAGTTAGGGTAGATAACTAGCAGTTTACTACTGTTGTGCTTTAGTTGTCTTGTTTATCGTGCTTTTGGCCTGAAAATTAATACCAAGCGTCTATGGTCCTTTATTGTTGTCCTTGTGCTAGTATTAACTAACTTTGTGAATCCATTAAGTCAAATTTTTTAAACCAATTGCTGATAAAATTGTCGCAGTTACAACTATGATTAGTGAAAAGTATGATGGAGCCAGTACCAGCAATTTTAAATCTATTTGTATGGCGAAATCAAGCCTAATCACGTAGAGCCAAAGACCTCATGTTTTTTTGTAAATTGCTTGATAATTCGCCCCAATTCAAAAAACCTTAATGGCTATGTGTTTTGCTGAAACCGGGTACGTGTTGCGAGTTTCATGACCGACGAAAAATATTTTCTGTTTGTTTGTGCATGTGGGGTTACTAAGAAATCAAAGGGTAAATTATCTCAAGAAAAAAGACTTCAAGGTTTAACACTACTGTTTACCTGAGCCATTAAATGTCGCTTGACACATCAAACATATGCCAGGAACAGGAACCTGCCTTCACGAGCCCTAAGCATGAAATGATGTCAGTTGTCTTTTAGGTGTACCTTTCTTCATTTTAATTTCTTCTTGGGTTTATATTTTTAAGCAAGCTTACAAATAAATCAGTTACAATTGAATTAATAAGCATAGGCACAAACTCAATTTTTAGAGAATTGGATACGAAGCCAGGAAAAGGTGAACTAAGGTTGCAGAGCAGCAGAGTCTCGGTCGCATCAGAAGTGGACTGCTTGATTTTCTAAGCAGCCCGCGCCGGTAAAAGCAACTCCAATTTGATCTTCATTTAGCTAACGTTTTTAACCAAAGTAGATATAACACAAGAATTAAAGTGTAAAAGTTTTAACATATTTTTCGTCTTACGTAATACGCTTTTTGCAATTAAATGATAGCACATGTATCCCATTATTTTGCTCTACCCTTGAAGATTTATGGCTGATGTAAACAATTGTGTTTGCGTGTAAGACACATGAGCTTCCTTACTGAATATGCATTTTGTTTTTGCTGAAGTAATAAAAATTTATAGAAGAATGTCCTCGGCCTCAAGTGGCATTGAATATGGAGATTTAATTCAAAGTATGAGATATTTAGGGTGTACTAATTCATGTTATGGCAAAGACAATTTAGATTCTTGGCAAAAACACATTTAAAGAAATGCATTTTTTGAAAAAAAAACACCAAAAGAAATTAGCCAGCTTCAAACCTGTCGTACTTCAAAGCGGCACATTTCATCCAGTTGAGTGGTTGTGAAGTGTCCGCATTGCCGTTTATTAGGGTCCAGCTTTTCAGGAACGCGTAAATTGTTTTAATTTTAATTTCACTGAAGCATTAGGAATGCAAAATGAAAATCATTTGTTGAGACTAATTAAACAAAAGAGCTGCTTATGTAAATAAGTAACAGTAACTGTACAAGTTATTTAAAACTGTTTTTGCAACAGGAACCCAAAAACCTTTTCTTGCTTGTCTCCCACAACCAACATTTGCCGGGACTCTGGTAAATCATCAAGAGCTGCTTATGTAAATAAGTAACAGTAACTGTACAAGTTATTTAAAACTGTTTTTGCAACAGGAACCCAAAAGCCTTTTCTTGCTTGTCTCCCACAACCAAAATTTGCCGGGACTCTGGTAAATCATCTGAAGCATTTTATTCGGATTTTGTACTTGCGTGTGAAGATCTTTACCACTGCTATGAACTCCCTTTGGCTTCACAAATTGAAAGTAGTTTTTCATTTGCTATTGGTTTCGACATTTCAGTAAGGGAAATAAATACGCTGAAATTGTTACTACAAATGGGCGTATGCTTTTTGTCTCGTTTAAATATAATTTTTTGAGACATTGTCTGCAAGAGTATTATGTATACGTATTTGCCCAATTTTTTGAACAATAATGTCTCAAATTCTCTAATTAAGAGCTTAAAGTGCATCTAAAATTGGATATATAACGAAAGATTTTTCAAAAATAAAATTACCTAAAAGAATTACACGGTGATGTTTTTGTTAAATTTGTTAAATGCTTCAGTTGCTCTTCCAAAATATATGTATAATTTTCGTAAAAGGTAAAGGCATTACCATTCAGTACAAGGAAATATGTATTGAAATTAGAGTTGCGTTTGCGTAATAAGTAGCTTTAAACAAGTAGCTTTCGAGCAATTTAAAGTATTTTCGGGCTATGAACATCCAAAAAAATTAAATCATTTAATTTTTACATGGCTTTTCGTAATTATAGCCTCAGGACGTAAGACTCATAATTACGTTGAAAAAGTCCAGCTGTATTAAAAAGCTTGAGTTTTTCTCTGGCAAGGACTTACTTTATCAAGATGGACGTTGAGTTAGTACATTACGCGCTGTATCTGCAGCAAAAATTCTGGGAAATAAATTTTTGTCCAAAACATTTCATCAGCTTCAGCAGAGAATGGGGAACGCTTTCAGTGGATACTTCAAAACGACGAACGCTTTTAATAGTTATATATCAACTTGTGCTGACGATTGTNTTATCAAGATGGACGTTGAGTTAGTACATTACGCGCTGTATCTGCAGCAAAAATTCTGGGAAATAAATTTTTGTCCAAAACATTTCATCAGCTTCAGCAGAGAATGGGGAACGCTTTCAGTGGATACTTCAAAACGACGAACGCTTTTAATAGTTATATATCAACTTGTGCTGACGATTGTGAATGTTACCATTTTTTCATACCTTCTTCTGTTTGGTCTCTGGGAAAAAGGGAGAAACCGAATTACTAATTGGATAATAATTGGAACAGAATTTCTGATCTATGTATTTGCGGCCTTTTTGGGCAGTTGGCTATACAGACAGCGGAAAGACATAGTTTACTTCTGCAACCAGTTCTTCCGTATTTACAGTTTAATTTCTGGGCACAGCAGAAAAGTTCCGAATGTAAAGCAAAAGTCAAATGCCAGAGGTAAGCAGTTTATATTGTGTTTCTCGGCATATTCTATTTGAACTAAATTTGTTCTAAGCGATCTAATATCTTACTAGGACTCCATTATGCTTCATCGTTTGGAACTATGTTATTCTTTTTTTAATTTTACAGGTATTTTAAGATTGCTTCATAGAAGAAGCAATTGCACAATGGGAGTACTAGCGTGCACTATAGTGATTTTATGCGCCATCGCTCCTTTAGCGATTGTCACAATACATCTCTATATTTACGTGTTCCGAAATTTCCGCACCGATCCGATATATCTCCTGTTTCCGGAAACAGAAAAGAACGAGACTATTTTTACGGTCACCATTGTATTGGGCATTTTACACCATATTTACGTATTGCAGTTTTACGGATAGCGCCATGAGACTTATTAGTCTGGCTTGTACAATAGCGTTGGAATGTTTGAGCTTGATACGATCAATTCTCAATACGATGAATCAAATGTCAAACAGTGATTTGAGAAAAGCTATGGTCATTTATAAGCAAACATACTTAAACTCGATCATTGGAAGAAGTGTTGCAGCAGAAATGTCACTAATTGCATTTTCGTGCGGTTACATTATCATCATGTTCTCGACCTCCGTTGTTCTGATGGGAGGTTACCGAGTTCTGCCTTTGCCAGTTTTTTGCATATTCGCAGTGATCATGGTTGTGGCTATCCTGTGCGTCTCCATTGGACTTGCAATGAGTAGCTATCACTACGACTTTACGGCAAAGCTGCTGAATGGATGGAGTCACTGGAGTCCTACTAGTTCCGGATTTAATGTTAAGGTAATTCGAAAGGAAGCCAGGTCATTGCAGCCCATCTGCTTTGAGTTCGGACACTTCAGAAAAATGAATAAGGAAGCTAAACGCGAATATTGGGAGTCGATCTTGGGAAGGACTATTGACACATGTTTGCTAATGGGAAGAAATATGAAATAAGACATATTCTGTAAAACTCTCGATATTTTGAATTAATTGTGGAAGGGCGTCAATATTCGATTTTATTGGCTTAGAAGGTATACAACGGCTAGTCTATGTTTAGAAAGATCAATCGTATACATAAGAATAAAATTTGACACTTAATTAATGACAACCCACATTTTTATAATAATCTACTAGTTTCATATGATTGCAGAAATTATCGCTGTGATTGTAATAATAGAAGTACGATGTTCCAATCCATTAAATGAATTTACTATGGCTAAGGAAAAGCTCGCTAGTTGTACTTTTGCGTAAAAAACTCTATCCAACACAAAATTGAGGCATTTACTTTAATGGGCATGTAATGCTTGTTCTACTCGTACCATTTTTAACTTTAATTTCACAGGGGAATTCAACCAGTTAAATGCAATTACGCAAAAGACCTCAAGTATTTTTCTAACCTCTTCTGTTTTTAAATGAAGCAATCGAGTAAAACCAATAATCGTTAGGCACCAACATTTCCTCTTAGTGTCAATAAGTCAGCCTTACCAGCAATTTAAAACAGTGATGACGAGAGCACGATGAACTTTTCTATTTCAAGGTTGGAAAAAGAGGGCGTAGGTTTTTGCAAATTCACTAAACTCTATCCAACACAAAATTGAGGCATTTACTTTAATGGGCATGTAATGCTTGTTCTACTCGTACCATTTTTAACTTTAATTTTACAGCGGAATTCAACCAGTTAAATGCAATTACGCAAAATACCTCAAGTATTTTTCTAACCTCTTCTGTTTTTAAATAAAGCAATCGAGTAAAACCAATAACCGTTAGGCACCAACATTTCCTCTTAGTGTCAATAAGTCAGCCTTACCAGCAATTTAAAACAGTGATGACGAGAGCACGATGGACTTTTCTATTTCAAGGTTGGAAAAAGAGGGCGTAGGTTTTTGCAAATTCACTAACTTGTTAATGCTAAATTAGCTTTAAAAATAAAGAATTCCACATTCCAGATTTATTGCTTCCTAATTTATTGAAATGCAATTAATATGTAAATAAAAGTGGATGCCAGAGGAAACACACTTTTGCTTTCTATCAGTACTGCTATTGAAAGCGTTTGGTTTTTCTTGGTGTCCCGTTTCAGGTGCAGCCTAGTTTGCGCAGATGACAGTTGAAAAGAAAATAAGTGGGACCTGCTTTCCAGCTTCAGACACTCCTGTGCCATGCAATTGTTTCCGCAGGCATCCAGAGGTTTGAACATCTGTCAGGAATAATGAGCATAACGCATGAGTGTATGTAGCAGCCGGAAATCAGATCCCATTGAACAAACGAGACATCTAGAATAACGTAGGAGCCATATCAGCTATATATCAGTGTATGTTGATCGCAAACTTCTATTAAACTTACTCACTAGTTACCACAACGGTGCATTGTTCAAAAATACTGTTTTCGGATTAAAAATAATTTGGATTTTAGGTCGAAATACTCTTCACCCGGACGTGTATAATACTCGCGGCTGGTGCGGTTTCTGAAAACCAATTATAGAAAAAAAACGAGCGTTTTAAAATCCTGTTTTTGTTGCACAGCTATTTGTGATTATGCATGCATTGCAAAATTAATTTCCAAATAAATTCACAAGCTTATTGTACTTTAGACAACAACAGAATTTAACAAGTCTTTTTAGGACAATGCTATCATGTAAAATACTTTTACGATCCGCATAATAGTAATACCGGTGTACTGAGGGCAAATCAATTTGGTACCATCGGTTCGTGAAAACATGACAAGAACAAAAACTTTGAAAAGGCCAAACTTATTAGAATGTCTCAAAATTCATCAGTTTAAATTGTTATTGTACTACTGGTACACTGGTTTCCTGCGTGACTCAAAAAAGACGCAATGTTTTTGTTGAGCATTACATTAACGTGTACCATCGTTTGTGGCGGCTGTAATAGAATCACTGTTTATCTATCAAGTCGAGTGAATTTTATTGCTCCCTAAAGAAATGGCGGTTGCATTGATTTTGTACGCAGTAAATCTTCAGCAGAACATTTGGAAGGCAAATTTTTGCCCACAACATTTTGTCCAGTGGGATGACAAAACCTGCACGTTGGCAATAAACAGCTCAAAAAAACGAACAGTAATTTTGGCATCATATCAAAGTGTTTTGTCATCCTTTAATATTTTTATCTCTACATACCTTCTTTTGCACGGTCTTTGGAAAGCAGAAGTAAACACAGTTACTAACTGGCTGATTATTGGCACGGAGCTATTGTTATACTCTTCAGCCGCTCTTGTGGGATTATGGGGACTCCGAAAAAGACACGAAATTGTCTTTTTTTGGAATGAAATTCTGAATTTGTGTGATTCACTTTCGTTGAGCAGGAAACTAAAAAACAAAAACCCTGTTTTGAAAGGTAATAAGAATTCTTTTAAAAATTTTCCATTAACACTTTAGAATGCCTCATTACTTGTATTTTTTTTGGAATGTCATTACAGGAATCTCTGAAATTCTCCATGGAAATCTGGATTGTACGGTGGGTCTGTTGGCATGTGCAATCGTTATTGTTGCTTCCGCATGCCCAACTGCCATAGTTTTGACACATTTGTATCTTTACTTTGCCTCCAATTTTCGAACGGATCCGATTTACCTCGCTTTTCCAAGCAAAGACTATGAGAATATATTTAATTCAAACACGTATTGGGTGTTTAACTCAGTATTTACATATTGTAGTTTTCTTGATGGAGCAACAAGAACTGTCAGTTTGACATTAGTTTTGGCATTGGGGGGTCTAACTCTAATAGGAAAAATACTAACCGGAATCAGTCAAATGTCAAATCGTAGCCCATATAAGGCTGTGCGACTGTATAAACGAACATCACTGACTATGACTATAGCGCAAAATTGTATAGCTGAAATGTGCCTTATAGGTTTCTCCTGTTGCTACGCGTTTGTTATGATAACAACTTCTGTAGTTGTGATGGGAGGGTATCAGCTCCTACCATTACCAGTGTTTTTATTGTTCGTTGGAGCCATGGTTTTAGCTTATCTTGGGATTTCGGTAGCTATTTCAATGTGCACTTTCCAGTACGAATGCTCTGCAAAGATGATAAGGAAATGGAGACACTGGAAACCTATACAGCGTGGTTTCAGGGCTAAATTATTTAGAATTGAAGCAAAGGCGTTAAAGCCCATTGGATTTTTCTTTGGTTCTGTAAGAAAGATAGATCAATGTGCCAAACGGGAATTCTGGGATTCAATAATGCACCGGACTTTAGATGCGTGCTTGTTATTGGGACGAAAGATTTGATGATACTGCGTTCTACGATTATTTCATGGCACATTCTTGAATCAAAAACAATACCACTAGAAAAACAAAATAAATAACGTTTTGAAGCCACTGAAAAAAGGAAAACAAAACAAAATTTAGTTTAGAACATAAATCAACATTATTTTGTAATCATATCCGAATAATTATATAAATAACTAATTTTATAAATTTATTCTTATCCTAAAATAATGTTAAAATTAAAAATTGAAATTGTAAAGTTGTAATAATTTTTTTCAGTTACGTAAGATTCGAAATTCAATTATACCTCGTGTAATTAATTATTTTGCTCTCCTTGAAAACTACTGTAAACATTTGTATTTAAATGCCCTTCCTCACATAATTAGAACGCATGCGACCTTGTTAAGACAGAAGGAATACATACGAAGAAAGTCCTCAGAATCGATTGGCATTGAATCCAAATGTTTTGTTGAAAGTACGACATATGATGGGGTGTACTAATTTTGATTCAAACAAATTCAATAAGAACTGTAAATATTTTAAGCTTCTCGTTCAGAGGTAAGTCCCGATAGCTAGCAAAAGTTTTTGAACGGTCTCCAGGTTCGAGGTGGCACATAAGTTCCATCTAGAACAACGTCGTAATTGGAAGATGTAAAACTGGCTTTGTCCAGCAAAATCGAGCATTCTTAGCCTAACCATTTCAACCTTAATACAATCTGCTGTGTAGAATGAGGTTCGTAATCAGCGGAATAGAGGATTTTGTATATGAAGCTCTTCTATGCTGACTCCGTTACGGGAACCACGTAAGCATTTTCTCCAATAAGGAAGCCATTTAATGGCATAAACTGTCCGTTTGAAACTTGAAAGTAGTAGTTATTTTAAGCGATGTATTGTGCGCAATTAGTCTAAAATTATCACAAAACCGGTTTAGGTTGTTTCCCTCCGTCCAAATTAAATCCTATTTTTAAGAAATGGAATCTGCTTGAAAATTAAGTAAAATTTCCATCCTCATTTTGTGAGCAATATTGTGTGGTGAAATAGAGTTTTACGCGCATATTAAATTTGTCATGCGCGAAATGTATTTTCTTTCAAATTCCTCCGCAAAAGTTCCGTGTTTTAATTTAAATAGCTTCATGTTCGACGGCGACCATAGCTACCCTCGTTTCATAGCAAAAAAGAAACATAAGTATTTGAGGTATGGACAAATTAGATTTGATTTCGTTATGATAAGAGTTTAATTTTAAATCCAATTTAGCATGTTTTTTACCCAAAATATTCCCAAAACTTAATAGCTTACTTATTACAATCGTTTAAAAAATAAGCGTAAGTACGACTTTGGATTTCAATTTTGTACAAAAATAGCTGTGGTCACGTACGGAAGGCAAAAAATAAAAAAATGAACATTGAACTGGTACAATACGCACTTTACCTCCAGCAAAAGTTTTGGAGAATAAATTTTTGTCCCAAACATTTTATTAATTTCAAGCGAGAATGTGGCCTGTTTTCCTTAGAAACATCCACAAGAAGAACTTATTTTACGGTGGCATATCAATGTACCCTCACTATTACCAACATTATCCTTCTTGCATACCTACTTCTTTTTGGTTTGCAAAAACCTGGACGAAACAAAATCACTAATTGGGTTATAATTGGGACAGAGTTTTTAGTATATGTTCTAGCGGCCTTAATGGGTCATTGGCTTTTCAACAAACGAAAGGAAATTGTTTATCTTTGCAACCAGTTTTTTCGCCTCTGTAAATTATTTTTACCAGTAAATGAAAATTTGATCCTGAATTTTAAAAGAGGACAAACCCGGAAAGGTAAGTAATGCCATACAAAACATTATAATGTTAATATGGAATGACCCGATTCAAAGCTTCTTCTCAGAGGAAGTCTAAGGTTTTTAAAAAGCTAATATATCCTTAATTGATAGGACTGCTTGAATTGTTCCACAAAAGAGGTAACGGGAACTGTACAATGGGATTATTGGCGTTCATTACAGTCATCATAAGTGCCATCACTCCATTTGCAATTGTCACGATACATCTTTATATCTACTTGCATCGAAACTTCCGGACTGACCCGATATATCTCTTGTTTCCCAAAGAAGAAACATACGAGACCATCTTTCGATCACCACTTTACGGGACGTTTTACACAGTATTTACGTATTGCAGTTTCACGGATGGGGCTTTAAGAAGTGTTAGTCTTGCAGTTACCATAGCGTTGGGTACACTGAGCTTCATGAGTACAATTCTTCATGCGATGCGTCAAATCTCAAGGAGGAACTTGCAACTGGCCTTAACTATTTATAAGCAAACATATCTAAACATGATCCTTGGACGTAGTGTTGCTGCAGAATTGTCTTTAATCGCATTTTCCTCTGGATACGTCATTATCATGTTCACAACTTCTGTTGTCTTAATGGGAGGATATCGAGTCCTTCCTTTGCCTGTCTTTTGTATATTTGCTGTTATAATGTTTGTTGTTCCGTTTTGCATTTCTATTGGCATTTCGATGGCAACTTATCACTACGACTTTACAGCTATGTTATTGAAGGAATGGAGGCACTGGTGCCCTACTAGTTTTAGATTTTACTTCAAAGTAAAGGTCATGAGAAAAGAAGCGAGAGCGTTGCAGCCCATTTGCTTTGAGTTTGGACAGTTCAGAAAAATGAATAGGGAGGCTAAACGTGAGTATTGGGAATCGATATTGGGAAGAACTATTGACGCGTGCTTGCTAATGGGCAGAAACATGAAGTAAGATGGATTCCTTGAATAAATGTATTGTACACTTTATTAGACATGTTAGATAATCTTAATATTAAATATGATTTTAATTATATCACAAGTCAATCTGGTCTATTTGGAGTAGGAGAGAAAGAGAATTTTTGTCATTTAAAGTAGATATTTAGGTATAGACAGAGCAATTTTGGTGAAATAACTGTACCAATTTATTTATTATAATAATTCCTAACCCTACTATTTTCAAAACCGCCGGTGAATTGACATAAAAACAATGATTAAGGTAATTGCCAGCTGCACATTGTGTACACATTTAAATCAAATTTTACTAAGCTTTTATCCCAGGTTCATCCCGCTATCCCGAAAACGTCGTGCATGCAACTAATTTCAAAATATGCTTGAACAAGTAAGACCAATGTAGCATCTAATCGTGTAGCGTAATTAAGCTCGGTAATGCAATTCGGCAAAAAAAAATCGTGTTTTGGTAATTTTTTTGTCCCAATTTTAACTTGTGGAAGTAAAAAACCACTGCCTATTTAGGAAACAACAGCTTATGAATTTTCTGCGTGACCATAAGTCGCTATGATATTGTAAAATAAAATAATTTCCTTTAAAAAATTCTGTTTGTTTGAAAATTCGAGTTTTGCTACTAACAAAGATTTTTTGTTTGCATTTCGCAAATATTAAACGATGCAAGCATGAAAGGGTAAACTATTAAAAAGCAAATGCAGTATTTTAAAAGCGACTGGAAAGCCATAGACGGGATGTTTTTTGTGATTATATACGCCGTTCAAAACAAATTTTAGTTATGTAAGGTTTACGGGACAATGAATAAATTTTTATCTTAATCTGAAGTTTGAAAGGATACTGACACGGGAAGTAAGGCTCACATGTATGTTCAAGTGTAATTACAAGTAATGCAATTGGTTTAATAAAACATGCCTGGGAAAAAATCAATAGGTTGAATTAAATGTTTTGTCGCACGGATTTTATGATTAATGCATGCATCAATAGATTCATCCCATGCAAATAGATTCGGCACGAAACTAATTAAATATATTTCATGTCACATACCTAGATGAAACTGCTAAATAATTTCGTGCTAATATTGTTTGTTGATATTTATATTTAAGGATTATTTCCAATTACCACTTAAGACATAGCATATTAATTAATTGGCAAATATTGAAATGAATTATTGCTAAGGGGGTGGACTGACGGTAATAATAATTTTGTCCAATACCTATTCTCAATATCCTCCAGGATGATATTGCTGTACTAATTAGTTTTCTTATTCTGTGGTTTACTTGAAGTAAATATTTTGCACGTGTTATAACCCTTTTGCCAGTAATGAATACAAATGATCTTAGTCCCGCATCAGCGTCAAGAAGAAGACATAGTACATAGAAATTCAAACTTCCATAAAATCCCAGCATAGGCCAATCGATTCTTCCTCGAAGCTTAATTAATGCATACGAGGTAAAACAAAATTGAAATGTATAGATTACTGTGGTCATTGGGACCAGAACCGTTTGGTGAATGTTATTAAAATACTGAACTAATAACTGCAGCTCACGATACATCTTTGTGGTTGTTGGAGAATAACCTCGAAAGTGGCTTTCGGTCATTACAGAAATTTTCAAGGGAACCTTGAATACCGTACCAGCTTTTTTCTCCTTTTGCAAATCTTTCTTAATCTTTGATTGTAAGACCTTGCCAACGAAAATTTCGGGATTGAAGGCAATAGAAAGATGATTTTCTTTAAATAAGATAATGTAGTCAAGAAAGGAAGTAATGAGAATCCCAGTGTAAATAGCAAGCTCCATGCATACAACATTTGCAAAGAACAGCGCATTCCAGATCATAAACGCTGCAAATATGATTTTGACGACGAAGTTATAATAAAAATTATAAGTGGCAACAGAACACTCGGGTATGAAATGGAAGCCGACATTAGCTGGAGAACATGGTGCAAAAATCAATTGAAGTCCAAGTAGGAAAAGCACACCCGGCAGAAAACATATAGCCATTAAGAGGTACAGAAAGGCCCGCTTTCCTAATTTCTGTTCGGACGACGGTGGTTTCCATCCTTTTGCTGGAAATGATCAAAAGTGAGAATCGATTGATATTAAATAGTCTTTTAAAAGCCATTAAACTACTGACAAGAGAAGGGCCCCAAGAGCCCCCCTAATCGGATATATCAGACATACTGGCTTAATCAGCATTTTCTTCTCGTTGCGAATCCGTTTTCAGTTCACTGCAAAAACGTCGGGCGATTTTTAATTTCAATTTTAATGTCAAACAATCTCGCATTATTCAAAACTTATAGATACGGAGGGAAGGTCAGTTGTTACTGCCTTCCGAAAATCAAATATATCCGACACGGTTAGTTTGGCAAGTTGGTGTGAACATTATTTCGGAGCTGTAGACCCAATTCATTGTAAGTAAGCAATTTGTTTTGGAAAATTTAAAATTATAAATCATTCTCACATCTTCGCAGTAAACAGGAAATGGAATCGTAACCAGAAAAAATGCTAAATCAAGACAGTATGCATAGTATATGCGATTAAGGGGGCACTTGGGGTCATTCATTTGTAAGCAGATTGACAATAGAAAGATGGACATCGAATTTTTTCGCTTACAGAAAGTACTTACCATTGTGTCTCCGCTCAAAATCCAGCATTGCGTTGAACAATTGAGCAATGTCTTCGCGTTTTCTGTAATGCTCTATTGCGCATGGAACTACTAGTGTAAATCCAACTGCAAAAACTAGGCTTAGAATTAGGTCTTGTGTCGGGACGTTATCCCAGTATACGAGTGTTTGTAAGCCCCCAATTAACGAAGCAAAAATACAGCAAATTATAACCCTTATAGGGTAAATTAAAGCACTATGCTTGTTCACTTCAATGCAGCCTTGAGAACCTGTCCCGGAGTGAAGAACATTTGTGAAGAGACTGTTAACTCGCAAACATAGTAAGACAACAGGTAAATAATTCTCAGAAATCAACATTTTCTTCAACTAAAGAGCCAACATCAAATTTATTTGGCCAGTTCATGATTCAATGCGCTTGCTAAAGTGAATAACAGGATTGAGCAATGAATATTTGGAAAGTTTGCGGGATAAGTAATTGACTACAAAATTGCAATCATTAATGTTACAAGCTGGTCATTCAAGGTTTTGTACTGGTCATATGCCATAATCATAATTATGTAATTGCCTCATGTCGTTTTGTGGCCATGACACCGGGAAAACATCAAGGGGATCATGAAATATAACAGGCAGAACAAAGCAAACCGTTTTTTATTAACAAAAAAAACACTGGGAGGGTAATCAGGAATGATGGGGAATTACCTTCGGGCCAAATAGTTGCATCCGCTCATCATTGCCAAATAAAACAGAAATGTACATGATTTAATACAGCAAAGTAAATGCCAAATTTTAACTACCACTTGACGATTTATTCGTATCACATTATGTAAATAAGAAGTGTTTCAAATACGAAATACGGCTTATTTCTACGTCGTTGCGTCTCTATTCAAGTGTTAGGTTGGCATTTCATAAGAATTCAAAGTATTCTCAATCATTTGAACTCATTGTTATGGGATTCTTTTTTGTTTTTGGGAATGAATGAAAGTAGTTTATTGTCTTCGTTGGTACCTTTTGACAAAAGAATTTAAACCTTGAGACATACGTAGAATAACATGTAGTCATAGCGCATAATTATGATCTATTAGTTTTGCATTAATAATTAAAAATGTTTTTTAAGTAAAAAGGCATATATATGTATGTATAAAAAATCGATACTTTTTCTAACATGTATTCCCCAAAACAAGGGTTTTTTGGCTGCCAACTTTGGTAGCGAGCATTTTTAATTTCGAGTCGAATTACAGGTTTGTTGAATTTTGAAAATAAACAAACAACTCCATTTCCTGCTAAACATGTAGAAGATTGCTGCTTTCATCGTTTATTAGAGGTGGGAATTATGCAAATAGCGAAAGCCGATATTTATTTTTTCAATTAAATAGATAACAAGTAAATATGTACATTAATATTTTGAATATAAAAATCGCTACGAATTACAAAATATTTTTTTCTTAGCTTGTAAACAAACTAAAAATGACATTAATCTATACAAATATACTATGTATTATGTCTATTGTATACTCTAATAATAATAAATTTATGTTTTAATTATCAAACCCCGTTAAACACCGGTAGGATTTTGATGGGCTAGGGATCGACTAGCAACAATTATCACTTTGGGTTGGTTAAATCTCAAAGCAATGACTTTCTTACAAAGACAGTTGGAAATAATTTCCATCAGATGTCTGACAGTTAAACAGTTGGACTCAACAAAGAAAACAAGGAGACCTAATACATTTGCAAATACAAAAGATACTATTGGAACCAATAATTTCTGCATTTCAATAACATCAGCATGCCCAACAGGTTTGTTCTCATCATTCACATACTCCAATGTTCTCTCTCGTAGATTGTAAGCCCAGGCTGACCATTCTTGTATTTTATCCCGTAGCCCTGATTGATGAATACGTTCTAATGTTTCCATTAACCACTCCCTATTTACAGTATACATTTGCCAGTAATGGAAATGTGAATCTAAAGGTTCATTCACAAACTTGCATGATTGCCTATCGGAATTTTCATTTTTGTTGGAGCGAGTGGTCTTTTTAAAGGCCGGAGTAATCACGTTCTCATTAATATCTTCGACAATATGTGTAAACCTCTGCTTTAAAAGTTTTCCAAGCAAGTCTTGAAAAGGTATCCCTTTACGCGTGCTAATAGCTTCCGAGACACTGTGGGATATATTTTTCCTACGAAATAAATTGGTGTCAAGAAGTTCTGACGAGTTGTCAATATCATAGTCGCCAGAGAACCATAGGATTTTGTAACCATCATCCAAAATATCACTGATTTTGTCATATCCTTGAAGAGGAATCCATACCGTCACGGAACTTGTGATTGAATTTTCGTACAAGCTTGTGATGAGCAAACTAACCCAAAATATTCCAAAATAAATTCCTTCAGTTTTTCTTAGTCTGGATGGAAACTGGTGAAAGTAAATTGTTAAAACACGAAATAGCTCTTCCAAACTGTACTTTATACCGGGTTTTGGGTAATTGAGTCGCACTAAAATTACCACAAACAAAAATGTTGAGACTAGTAAGAAAATCCATGTATCAGGAGTGAAAGCATTTGTCCACAATTCAAAATTTAAGGCTGATTCTAGTTCAGAGATCTCACAGTAAAAAAGTCGATCATTCGATGAAATCGAGTAAAACAGACCTGTCCTCAGATAAATCTCATTTATGAAAGGAGAAGTTTTGCCACCATGGATGAGTTGACTATTCATGTTAAATTGGGCAAATTTGTTTTCCTCTGGATTGGTAGTTGAGAGTATAACAAAAGTTGTGTTGTGCTCGCGTGCCAAGTAAATTATTGACATTAGATAGGCATCACAATAGAGCATTTCAATCTGTCTCATAAGAAATATATGGCAAGCATATTTGTTGTTCGATATTAGTAAATGATACATAATATCACCGTAAATCCTAGGCGTATGCAAAGCGTCAACAATTCTTTGGTTACCATTCCGGAAATAGTGCCTATGCGTCATCCTTGGATCACTTAAGAGTTTTGCAATATTTTCTTTAGTCCATGTCTCAAAATCAGAAGGTTTTTTGCAATAATCGGAGCAAACTATGGAATGTTTTGTCTGAGTTTCTGGGAACTGGAGTAAAATTTTTAATGCTGGGAGGTTTCCTTGTAAAGTCCCTTCCAAACTGAAGTGAGCCATCAGCATGGTGCCTTGGTAAGGAAGAAGTATGAATACCGTCCGTGTACTCATGGAATACTCAACCATATTCGTTATGACACCATTCCATTCTCCCAAATTGTAGGAACCAAACACTATTTGAAAAGGTTGGGTAAATCTGAAGTAAATTTGTGGCTGGAGAACTACTAATTTATTGAATGACAAATAAATTAGTTGCCGAACACGTCCGAATTGAAACTTGTCATTGTCGAGATCATATTTCAGAATCGAGTTTTGAGAATGAACCCATAACATATATTTCTCTGGTTTGGTTTGCAAAAACGAAAAGAGTTCTTTAAAGGCTTGGTTTGTGAAATCAATTTGGATTTGGTTGCCCTGAAATCTTGAATTTGATGTAGGTAGCAAATAAAAAGTCATAATTAAGAATGTTGTGAAATATTGGACGGATAAATACATTTTTAGTTCCGAGATTATATATTCTGTTTTCCTTTATTTTGTAAAGTATCTTCAAACGAAATCCGTAATAGTTATACTCAATAGATGTTTAGGATTTTGAGGGAACAAGTGTTGAAAAAAACGAGCAAATCGGTTAGCAAATCTAGAACATTACCGGAATTTTCAACTATCTTTCTTGGTATAATTTAATCCTGTTATACCATTATATGAATTTTTACAGTTTACATAGACTCAGCAGCAGTTTGTGTTAGTGTTCGAAAAACGAATAAACTACTTTGGTTTTTGTGTAAAGGCAGTTTGATAGTCGGCTTTCCATTTATCGAATATGCTCCATCGCATGCGTTTTTTGAATAATCGAAATTCTTCCTTGATTTAAATTTCAAGGAAGACTCATCCAACAGTTATAGGTTTCAAGAAAACAGGAAATGAAAACCGCCAGTGCTGAATTTCAGTTTTAATCCATGGAGGATTTACAAATCAATATTTGCTTTCGGACAATTTTGTCGTGAGGAGGTAAATAATAAAAAGACATGTATAAGTATATTCATATTCATTCTCCAAAGCATGGCACGGGTCAATTTTCGTAAGCTATTTGATATAAATTAAGTTCACGTTTATTGCAACATGTTAAGTTAACACCAAGCTCCAAGGTAGTCAATGGGAGTTTTAAACTACCAATTCAAACAACAATGTCGGAGTCGAATTAAACTGCAAATCAATTGTACTGCTGGCTTCACTAAACTGGTCTTAACATTTTTTAAACAAATGTTTTTGTTTGGAATTTAAAAATGATGTACAACTACACATGATGCATCGCGTTTGCATTAGTATGCATCAACAAATTCATTTAAAACATGTTTAGTGAAACGGGTTGTTTTATTAAACGATTTAATGGGTTTTATGCGGCACACCTAGCCGAAAGTGCCTAATTAAGTAATGCCAAAACACGTTGTCGATTATTTCCATTTGAGGTTATTTCCGAACATATTTCGGCATGAAGAACATTTGTGAAGAAGCTGTTAACTCGCAAACAGAATAAAGCAGGAGATAAATATTTCTCGGAAATCCTCATTTTCCCCAGTTAACACCACCAGTAATTTTTTGGGCCTGATCCCACACGATTGCAGAAATGAATGGCAGGAAAGACGAAGGTATATTTGAAAATTCTACAGCATGAGTGAATGAACAATATTACAGCCTGGTCGGTCAAGGTTTCTTAATCGTCATATACTATGTATTTGTGTATTTATTTCATGTATTTCAATCACAATGATAAAAGTAATTGCCTCATGTCTTTCTTTGACCATGACACAGAGGAAATACCAAGGAAATCATTTAATGAGACAAGCAGAAGCGAGCAAAGTTTAATTTGAATGTCAGCAACAGACAGGACGTTTCTGTGGCATAAAAAAACAATTTTTTTGGCATTTTATTGCTGAACACGTAAATACAAGATAATCGCTGCCGGTGAAAACATGGATTTTTCTTCTGGACAAATTCGTGCATTTGTTGGCAATACTAGCACAGAAATGGGATTTAACATAACCATTTCCACTTGAAACAGATATGTACATATTATAGGTAATATTGCATAGCAAAATCCAGACTTAAACTACCATTTAACCGATTATGAATTAGCAAACGAGCACTTCAATATGGTTTGTTTCGCTTTGGTTTTCGTGACAATCCCAACGTTCCTCCAATTTATGATAACTTCAGGTTCTCCGAATGAAGAAATTGACTGTAGATTTTGTTAATGGGGTTAATTTAAGTCTTTGCTTCGCATTCTGTTGCTGAAGTGTATGAATCAAACAACAACTGTCAACTCCCTCACATATTAATTAGACCTGGATGTCTAGTCTGGTGAAACATATTATTTTGGTATTTATCACAACATTTCATGTCAAACACCAAATATAGCGTAAATATTTTAGAGAAGGATTTCATTTTATGAGTTGTGTAATGAACACAAGGAAAATTTGAAAGACCTGTTTAATGATTGAACGATGATATGTAATACTGCTGAACTTTATTAGAGGCATATGTGTGTAAATTTCATTTGGTGGGTAATAGGGGAATGTCCATGCTACGAGTTAGACTTGCTTGAGAAAATCGCCTTACAGACTTTGCGTTTAATTTTTTTTCTGGAAATGTGTTATATTGTGATAAATACAGCCATACTAATACTGGATTCCAAACTCCTAGAAAGGGTTTACAGCTTTCTAAAAAACGGTTTTCTAGTGGTAAGCGGATATCTTTGAAAATTGGAAATAATTTATCGTTGTTTTGATCCAAATGACCTGTTATTATTTTTCCCTTCAGAATAAAACAATTCGTGTTTTTCGCTTTTGGAGAAAAAATAAGATTAATAATAGCAAAATAATTCAACGTCGTTGAAGCATGTAGTACTTTTCATAGCATTCAAAAAAAGGATAAGCAATTTAAACAAAGATTTGTTTGCGTGACATCTTAAAAATAATTATCACGCGATGCGGATTCGCGTAATAAGGACCTCATTTTATTTACTCAAGTTTGTCATAGGATTGAATCGTTCAAGGAACTAAACAAAACACTCTTACTTTGAGAATCAAGGATGAGAACATTATCTAAAGTGGGAGGACTGATTTGCTTGGTTATTTATTTTACCTCATTTGGTGCGGCTTGTAATCACCAGGACAGCAAATTGTTACAAAATCATTTGGCCAGGGCGGTATTGTACTCCAGAAAAGTTAGTTCATTTAATCCTTTCACGCTGCGATTTTTAAATGTTTTTACAAATTCACACGCCACATCAACATTCAGGGCCTGTGTCTGGTCAGAAATATTGGCCCTTAGTGTTTATCCAATTGTGGTTGGCGTGAATAGAAAGTACAATAGTTCGACCCTATTTGATCCACGTCGTAGAAAATCAAAAGTATGGCAATTAAAAGATCTTGAGTTTTACTCATTTTTCACATTGGTGCACGTCGACGAGGCAAACTTTCAAGAAGTAAACGACTTATTGATGCGAAGTGTGAATCCCAAATTAGATTTCGTTTTCTTCCATGCCGACCTGAAGAAAAGGGATTTGGATTCGGACTTTGTTAAACGTTTTTCATCTGGTGTTACATTCCAGAACAGAATACTTCACAAAATCATTTTTATCCACAATTTGCAAAACGACACAACCTCACTCTGGATGGAGTCATATAATTCAGGAGATTTCGGTCCATTAGCGGAGGTTCCGATTGTCCCTCGTGGCAATCCCAGAATGGGTTTTAATTTAAGAAACAAGCACTTTCGTGTATCCATTTCTCAAGCTCCTCCATTCGTGTATCAAATCCCTTTCCCACTTCCAAAGAATAATCCGCCCGCAACATTCAAAGGCGTGTTTGTCAATATTGTCAAAGAAGCTGCTCATAAATTTAATTTCACGTATGAAATAACACATTGTGGGTTTGGATATGGGAAAAGGCTTCCAAATGGGACGTGGACAGGAAAATACGCAACCATTTATTACGACGATACAGGATATGACATGGCTTTACTTCTTCCTCTACACTACCTCATGCAACGCGGTGACTTTTTAGGGCCAATAAACAAAATCAATTTTGAGTTTGTTATCGGAGTTCCAAGGACGCCAAATACCCCATGGTACGCATTTCTAAAGCCATATGACGTTAAACTGTGGCTAGCTGTGATTGCTTCATTCGTTTTGATCGGATTCTGTCAAGGATGTGTGATTTATGTGAGCCATGGATATCGTTTTGGTAGCAATGTTTTGACATCAGCAACGTTTCTTCCTTTGGCTATGGCAGTGGAGGAAGACGGATATCCGTATCCAAGAAACTTGAGAATTTTGGTGTGCTCATGGATGTTAGCATGCATGATTTTGGGAACTGGTTACAAAAGTAACTTGAATTCACATCTGATGTTTCCGAAACCTGAGAAGATGCCAATGACGTTTGAAGAGCTTGGTATGATGACAAACTTCAAAGTAACTATGGCCGCCCTTGGAAATATTGAGCAAGATTTCTTCTTCAAAAGCAACTTGACTGTTGCAACATCTCTCAAGGATCGAATCAATGTTGAAAAGGACTGGATAAAATGTTTGAAGACGGCATTGCTCGAGGAGAGGCATGTCTGCCTTACATGGTCAATTGGAAGGGCATTGATAGCTCAAAAGTTAACGCTAAATTCAACAATCGATTCCTTCATTTTTTCTAGGGACACGGCAATCCAGAACACAAATACATTGGCATTTCATGAGAATTCAAAATATTCACAATCATTTGAACTCATTGTGATGGGACTCTTTGAAATGGGATTAACAAATGAATGGGAAAAACAATTCATGCTTGAATTGCGTCGATCTGGAAGTGAATCAACTCATGCTAATGGTGATTCTTCGGTACTCAAGCGACTGCTTGAAATATCTACAATAGCCGATAGCAACGTTCGAAAGCCATTAAAAGTCGGAAGCCTATTTGCCGTTTTTGGAATATTGATTGTGGGTGGAATTGTAGGAAGCTTATCAGTAATGTTGGAAGTTTTCGTCAGAAAACCTGAACGACAGGAGCAAAAAAAATCATGAATTTTCCTAATGTTTTACAGTAATACCTGCACTGGTTTTGAATTATTCATAAGCAGTTTTGTAAAACACGTTTGATTATTTAAATATTGGTAAACACATAGAATGCTTTCGTTTCCATTAAAAAATTACTGCCGTTGATAATACTGCCAAAGCCAAATGTTCCAGCATTTAACTGAAAAATAGACTCCTGCAGTGTTAAAATGATATGCATAAAACTTTAATGGATTTGACGCGAAGCAAACGTAATTTGCAAAAATGAGTTCCGTAAATGGCTAAAACGTAACTAGTCGATGGAATAAGTGTCCCTATAAATATTAAAAAGCATCAAAGAAAACTCGTGCTTGTGGATTACGGTTGTAATGTAGTAATGTTGGCTGACAGACAGACATTTCATTCTCTCCGTGTTAGACATGGTTTAATTATTTCAATTCTGGTGTGAAAATTTAAAATGGCGATGGGCATTTAAAATAGAATGATAATCTAATGAATGACACTTTGAGTGAAACGGTAATCTAGCTATTACTATTTTTAGTATTTTCTAAAACTGAATGAAGTCTGTCCTCTTCATTTTTCATGTCATATTGTGACGTAAAAGGTATTGGTAAGCGCAAAATAAAATTCAAAGCTGTCAATTCTTTGAAGTCCATTCTGTCACATCAATTTATCTATACACAAAATTGTGACCAGACGGGAGAGAGACTGATGAAAAGTAATAAATCATCGATGAGAAACCAAATGTAAATGCAATGGGATTTTGTTTTTGTAGAACTTGGTTTTCCACCTGACAAGGCAAATGAACATGAAAATTTTTTAGATCAAAGGTACCACCTATGTCAATCGAGGGGATGTAAATGACTCTGGTTTAATTTTTACATAAATTTAAACATTTTAAGGAGAACAAGATTAAGCACATTTGACTTTCACAAGTTTCCAGGCAAACATTGGTACACGTGTAAACCTTAGGTAGCCGGAAAATTTAACTCACATATAGGCAGGGGCTAGTGACCTGAGCGACATGTGAATTAACCAAAATATTTTCAAGAATATCTTGGTTAGAAAATCTACCCATCTAATGCATGGTTTTGGACTTATGAAATTAAAATAAGTTTAAATCCAAGTTGAACTAGTTTTAAGGGCAAATATGTTTCCTGCGAATAGGTACCAGTTTTTGTGTTTATGCCTTCAACAGACTAAAAACAATTTTATACTATCTTTTAGGTACTTACCTGGGTTTTTGAAAGAATTTTTTTACTGAGAAAAATCCTTATACGTACTATTCAGGAGAGTATTAACAGGCACGTGTAATTACATTTAGTTGGAACGTGAAGAAGCATTTTTTGCAAGCCTTCAGTATTAGTTTCAAAGTACCTAGAAGTATTTGAATAATTTATTCGACTCAATTATATTTATTTCAATCACTTGTTTTTTTATTTCGTAAGCCGTAAACATTTTTAACCCAATTTTTAGACCATGAATTTACTTCACAATTTGTTTAATGTGTATTCAAAAATTGTAGACCCATTCACATTTTTTAAGCGAATCTAGTCCATTTTACCTTGGGCTGATAATTATTTTCATGATACTTGTGTTCATCTAAATGTTTGAAATACTTTAAAACACTTGTAAATAAAAATGCTCGAAGAGACTCGGAAACCTAACGACCATGATTCAATGGTTCAATATAGTAGCAAATTTTATATGACTACAGATATTTTTTATTTAAACGAACGTTCTGGCAGTAACTGTTACTGCGCAAGTACCTCACATAATTCTGCGCCTCGAAAGAGTTGTTTTTTTTCTTACAAATTTTAAACAGTCCTTATCAAATGAGAAGTACGTAGGTAATTATCTGCGAAGTTATTAAATTCTTTTCCAATTGTGTCCCACCCCATACCGTTCAGCAACAAATTTGTTTATAATGGCAGAAGCCGCAATTTTAGTTTTTCATTGATTGAAGTACCTATGTAATAGGAAAAAATTGCTAAAAGTCAATGTCTAGCTTATTCTTACAGAAATTTTCCTAATGTAAAGTCTTCCACTAAAATTAAATATATACCTATGTAACCTAAATTATATTAGCATGTTGTCTAACAATTTCGACCACTTCTAATTCTTTCGACTTCAAAGGAAGAACTTGAGTACATATTATTCTGGGAAAATGCTGACAGAAAAAATTAAAGGGGACGTAAGGTTTCGGTTAGGACCTATGCAGAAATACCTATTCTGCGGATCTGTCTACTGGGACTTGAAATGCAAAAAGTTTATCCTAACCTCAGGTTACTTTTACTATCCATGGTACACAATTTACCACTTGGCCGTTGCAAACCAATTAATTCTCCTTGGAATGGTCTACTTCACCTTATTTGAAGATATTCAGGAAGAAGGAATGCAAAAGTCATTGACAGATACGCATATTCGGTCACTTCAAGTGGGGATTGGATTTGCTAGTTGGATATTGATTACTAGTGTTCTTGCAGGGGGGTCGCTGATGATTGATTATCGGGAGGATATTGCATATTGCTTGAACAACGCAATCAGTCTCGATATGCATCTTGAGTCACGCTTGTTGAAGCAACCTATGCCACAGGTAAATGGTAAATGGTAATTTACCACTTAATTTGTATTTTCCATTTTTTAGGAATTTTTGAAATTTATGTTACAGGAAAACGACATAGCATTGTTCATAAAAGGAATGGAGTCAGCCACTCGTATTGCATGCTACATTCCATTTTGTTTACCCTTCATCTTCGGAGCATCAATGTACCAACCATCAGATCCCTTCAATGCTATCCTCACACAACTCTTGGAAATTGAAGTGACCCCAACACCCGAGATGCTGATGCTTTCTGTTTTCTACATGTGGTGTGTACATGCATTCAGTGGCCTGGTACTAACGTATTTCATATCATTCCTGGTCGTTATCATCCATATCAGTTGGTTTTCCCTGGCAATGCCCTCTACCTCACGTGTTCCACTATGGAAGGATGGCAAACTTTGGATGATGACTGAGAACTTGGGAAGGTTACCCGAGGACGACATAATCTGGCTGTACCGAACGCTTCAGCTTCTCATCGATTCATTGAATTGCTTTGTTGCTAAAAAGAGAGTAGCAATGCATTCAAGTGCCTTGCTATGGATTGGTGTGTTGTCATGGTTTCTCTTGATTCGACACAGGTCACTCCTATTTGAGACATTACCAGTGGTAGGGAGCTTGATTGGCACTGCAGCCGTCTTGGTTGTCATCGTGTTCTATGTGGAATGCAACTTATTAGACACGATAAGCAGCAAAAGTACAGAGTTTAGGGAGAGTATCCTGAAAACTTCTAAACGCACCTCATACCTGTATAAAGCTACCAGAAGCTTTCCCATTGTTAGTATTAAACCTACTTATCCTTATTTCGAGCAAAATCGGAGCTCTTTCCTGGAGGGGGTCAATGTTGGATTGGATTACTTGGTCACCTTGTTAGTTACGTTTTAAGGAATCAAATATTTTGTAGCTGTCTAAGGTAAAAAAATTGATTGTTCAATATAATCATTTTAAGTCTATGATCAGCATGTCGCTTAAAATTGTATGCATATAGAATTGTGGAAACACTAGTTGCTTTAAAAATCAATGAAAACATTGCATACAATTTTATAACCTTGTTTAATTAACATAGCACGGTACAATTTTGATTATTAGTTAAATTAATTCATTAATTAATATTAACAAATTAACATTAAAGTAGTAGTAAATAAATAATAAACTTAATTTAGGCTGATAGTACATATAGCCAATCGGTTAATATATTTGCTTAAAAGATTGATCAAATCAAGAAGTACTTAACGGATGTTAGAGCGGTTTATTGAATAAAATTAGAAATTGCTCAAATTATTATTTGAACGACATGTTAATACATGTTGTAATGAATGAATACCACAAGTCTATCATTCAGTGTTTAAACTGAAAAGTCAAATAAAATAAATTTGTAAGTCTGAAAATATGAATAAAAATGTAAATGACCCATTTTGTTAATTACATTAATTTTAGTTCATTTTTAAAACACGAAAATCTACGTTGGCTTCGACGTAATGTGTTTTGAAACTTGTGACTACCAGTTTGACATAAATTGCAGACTAAAATAAATAATTCCTCCCTGTAATTTCCATGTGCTGATTACGGAAAGAATGAAAGATATACTTTAATAAATATGCACGGTTCTATAAGACGTAGTGACAGAAGTCTACACCTATTGATCTTGTTTATGGAGACATACTCAGCCCTGAGTAAAAGTTTCGCAATCTAGTTGCCAACTACACTAGCTAATATCTTTGCGTAATCAAGTATTCTAGTAGATACCTGGTCATCCGAGGCACGTAATGCCTTTTATTTATAGATTTCAGCTTTGGTCTCAATTCATGTAATTCAATTCGATCGATTTTTTTTACATTTCTTGCAACGTTAAATAATTTCAACCATAAGAAATACATAAGTACTCGAATTAATAAAACCTCTCCCAAAATAATTTTCTTGACAAAATTGTTATGAAATTCACATATTTGCTTAAATACTTTACTAAATCCAAAAATTGACCATGGCTGTGACTTATAGCCCAAGACTTTTGCTAGTTGCTGTTTTAGATCCTATTCTAAGGCAAGAAAAAAACAAACACCGCAGTAAAGGCGATAAAATGATAACAGAAAAAATTAAACGCGACGTAAAGTTTAGATTAGGGCCCCTGCAGAAATACTTGTTCGGTGGGGGATTCTATTGGAACCCTGGACAAGAAAAATTTGTCTTGACTCGCGGATACTTCTATTACCCTTGGCATATGACCTATTACATGGGACATGCAACCCAGCTCCTACTCCTTTCAATGCTATACTTCACGTTGTACCAAAGCATTCCAGAAGAAAATTTCACTGAATCATTAGAAGGCAACCATTTCCACGCAATCCAAGTAGTTTTTGGAATCCTTATTTGGATCTTAGTGTGTGCAATAGTGTCGGCAGGATCGTTGACAGTAGAATATCGGGAAGAAATTGTCTACAGCTTAAACAATTCCTTCATCCTCGATATGAAACTGGAATCACGCTTGTTGGGGCAACAAAAAATAGCCCAGGTAATATTTTTAGCCACCGTGAATTATGCATGCGTTCTCTGTCACACATTTTGCCATTTTGTTTCCACAGGTGTTATCCCAAAACGGAGAAGTAGTAAAATTTATACAACGGATTGAGACCGTCACTCGCTTTGCCAGCTACTTTCCCTTAACCTTCCCAATTTTCTTTGGGGTCTCAATGTTCCAACCTTCAGATCCGTTCAATGCAATCCTCACTCAAATGCTGGAAATTGAAGTGAAGCCTACACCCCAGATACTGGCCCTCTCCATTGTGTACATGTGGGGAGTACTTGCATTTTGTGGAGTGGTATTAACCTTCATTTTGTCGTCCCTGGCCCTCGTCATCAACTTCAGTTGGTTTTCATTGGCAATGCCATCGCACTCTCTGGTGAACAACAACTCCAAACAAAATTGGGTAATGACGGAAGGGTTGGGCAGGATGTCGGAGGATAATGTAATATGGTTGTACAGATCACTTCAACTTCTTGCAAATTCAATGAATTCCTATATAGCGAAAAGAAGAATTGCAGTGCATTCATCCGCTTTGCTTTGTGTAGCTGTGTTGGCCTGGTTTGCTCTAATTCGATACAATTTCATCTTGTGGAATTCACTGGCCGTTCTCGGAAGCATGATCTGCATTGCTGCATCACTACCTGTCTTTATTTTTTATGTTGAGTGTAATTTGCTTGATATGATAAGCAGGAAAAGTAGTGAGTTTAAGGAGAATCTACTTAAAAGTATGAAACGAAACTCATTTATGTACAAAACTGCTACAAGTTTCACGGTTGTTGGTTTATACCCGACATATCCGTATTATAAGCAAAATCGAAGCTCATTTTTGGAGTGGGTCAATACTGGATTAGACTATTTAGTTAATCTCTTGGTCACTTTTGAATAGAATCTGCTTGAAATGTCAGATCAAAATTTAATGTGCTCAAACACTTTGCATGAATTATTTCACTCGTTTGTTCCATCTTAAATACAGAAATACTTTTTAAAAACTTTAACGCACTGTATTTAAATTGCATTAAAATTCAGACATGACCCAAATAAAGCCATCATAAAAATTATTGGCAATGACCATGATCGCAGAAAAGGGCTGTTTGAAGTAGGCAAAGCCTTATTTCTTTCCATTTGATCTTGCTCGTTTCTTACTTCGTTGGACCCGCTCGTGCAAATTGAATCAGGTTTTCCCAGTGGTTTAGTAATCGTTGGGTAAGAAATTACAGTTTTCTGTAATTAGAAACGAGACTAGCTAACTCTCAATTCATTGCAATGACGATTACAATTTGTCTGTGTGTGTACCTACCTTAAGAGGAATTCGTTTACTCCCATGACCCGTGCAAAACGCATAATGTTTCGCATTTCCCCAACTCTTTTGCATCATTTTACCGAAAGTCTGTCCCTCTTCCTTTGTCCAGGCCACGTTTTTCAGGTAATCACCAACACTCACTCCTTTCAATCTGTCGGGTTTCTCGATGTTAACGAGATTAAAAACGCTTTTGAAACTTTGTCCGTCTCCGGTTTCCTCAAGTTCTTTTGCGTTATCCGCCGGTTCAAAAGCTTGTTCCTCACTAGACAAAAATAAAGTTTTTAATGTTTTTTTTTTTTTTTATTGACATGCTTATTCAGTTTCTAAAAAATTCTTACGGGGGGAGAAGATGCGGGTTATAAGGCATTCTCATTGCTTCAACCCCAGGACCACTGACATTTTTTATTCCCATTCCATTGAAGAAGTCGTGATATTCGAATTGACTCTGGCATTGCATGAAATCTATTCTTGGATAGTACATGAGGAAAGCCTGACACATTTCCTGTCTTGTTGATAGACCTCCCTTCAAAATTAAACGCAAGATCCATATTTTGAACTACAAAACTAAATATACGTTTACAAATTCCATACCAACCAATGTAATTCTATTGTTTTCCGTTGTCTCATATTCACATTCAAGGAGGAGCTCATCTCCAGGCATGATCTTTACTTCTGTCTTTAGCTTCCGACTTTGTTGGAAATTGAAATCGTAGTGGTCGTCCTTTATAAAAAAATTGCATTTGTAGAATTATGAATTTCAAGTAATTTTGTCATCTTTATAAGCCAAAGTTCAACCTTTGCCAAAATATTTAGTCCAGTCCCATTTCGAAAGTGTCTTAAACGCAATTTTCTTCCCGTGAGATGAGCATGAAGTAATGTAATAATTACGTTGATTCCTTCTGGTGGGATAGCCTAAAACAAGTAAAATATAAGTATAAAAATGACAGTTTAATTTTTCTGCACTACTTTTTGATTTTAAAAAATCTCTTGTAAACCTTACATTCTTTGTACATTCGGAGGAGCAGATTCCGTAAATATCAAACTTCTTCTGGGCTGGCGGAAGAAGAAGAAACGGAGTTATCCGATATCCTATAAGTAGAATAGCTCCATCATTTGGTCTTAACTTGTCCGTATAGTAAATTCGCACACCGGAGTTGTCCTTGACTGAAACAGGTTTTTTCCGTGAATATTTTTAATGATACGGTAAAACATGAAATTCAACAAAATTACTTACATGTTCGTAACTCAGGGTTATCATAATGAACTTGCATCATAAAATATGTAGCGCCGCCGTGGTTCTCCCCCAGTGGGGTTCCAACATTCTCTGGCAGCATTTCGCCTAAATTAATCACATGAAACTAATTAGTTTGTGTTCATTTTATTAAATGCCTTAAAGTTATTACTGATTGAAGACCTTGTGATCCGGCAACCCAGACGAAGAGAAATGTGGCACAGTATTTGGTTGACTCCGCAGGCATATTCGCAGTGTAACATCTCCCTCCAGTATTGTTTAAATGTTGTTCGAACACATCCTCCGTTTTCTCATAGCCTGGAGGAATGATGCACTCAAAGAACACAATGTGATGGATATTCTTTTTATTTTCTGGCTGAAGGATTGGTTTGTACTACGGACAAAAAAATAAATTAGTATAAAAGTATTTCATCCAAAAATTTCATGGTTTGACATACGCCAATCATTTGATGTTTCCTCTCCAATTTTGGGAACTTTAGGATTTTGCAAAAGTACGTGGTGTGCTCGGCTGCAACAACGTTCTACAAGAATAAGTTTAGAATGGTTAATTTCTTGAACAGATAGTCGACCTTGAAAATACTGACTCATTTACATCATTCATGAGCATATCCCAGTACTTCACATTTGGATCGTCGTCCTTTGGAAATGGTGTTGCAAACATGTCATCCACCATGTATGCACTCACAACTCCCCTATTTTCTGTTCCGTGCCACTGAAGACTTTTGACTACATCGTTCTCCAATATGGGATCGTGTGGACTGTACGCCCATATTAGCCGCATTGTATCTTTCTAAAAAGAAGCTTGAGAAAATTAAATTTTTTTCAGATTTCAAAAATTGATGGCCAATCAATACGCACAATAATTTCTAAGTCGTTCTCGTCACAGGTTTGCCATTTTCTCCTGAACTCTATGGTCGTCCCATTTTCATTCTCCTTCCCGGAGATGAGTTCATAATCTTGTTGATCGTCTAATATGGGCTCAGAGTTTGACAATCCATGAAAATCCTGCATTAAAATCCCCAAAACGAATAATATCAGTTTGAAATATATCGCAATTACTTTTCATAAATATTTTACCTTAAGATGCGGTGTTCCATTCCCATCCACCCACCCAATGACAATGTCAGCTTTCACAGATCGGAAGAAATGAAGCCGTTGCATACTAAATGGATTATGATTTTTTTAGATTACCCCCAGCCATTCCGCCATTTGGAGAAAATCCCACTCCAATGTATCCTTTTGATTTTGTGTTCACTTGCATGAATAGCCACTTATCACTTTCCTCAGGAGGAGAATTCCTCCACCGAAATGTAATGCCATTCTCCTCCTCCAAGTTCAGTTCATGGGACCAACCATCTTTGCCCGGAAGGAAGACTGCGTGACTGAATTCAAATTTAAGAAGGGAAATTATAAGAATCGTTAATAATCGATCATTTCCCATTTCTTTGAATTATACGAAATATTTGTAATTCAAGAATGCAAGTGGTTGTGTAAGTGGTGCAATCAACTTAGATTCTGTTTCAACCACAACGTAGCTCCTATTGTAAAGATTTCGTCACATTGATACTGCAGAATGTAGTTGGAGACATGGTCAAGCTGGTTTTTTAACTTGATCTATAAAACAAGTTTTTTTATCGACTTCATCTACAATCTGTCGTCATTTTATAAATCCACCTATTTTCTCGCTCCCCATCATCTGCTTGACAAAATAATTTGGATCATGATTCTTCATGTTTTTTCATGATATCAAAAGTGGAAACTTTCTGCCAAACAGACAGAATTTTATTTTAAAAAAACAAGTCTTTTAAAAGGTACTTCGGAATATGCTATTTATATTCTTCTTTCAACAACTCGTGAAGCTCAATGTAGTACTGACCAATAGTCTTAAAATTTGGTCTAACTAACATATGCTTAATGTACAAAAAATTATTATTTTTAAATACGCAATTATTTTATTCACTACTAAATGATACGGAACTGAGCTATTGCTTTCATGGCTTCTTTTTGAAGTATTTTTATGATGAAAAATGTTTTGAGTCTTGAACGTCAGAAAATACTTTTGGCCACTGGAATCAGACTATTTCTTCATGGGCTCTTGCTTAATTTTTAGAATGAATTAAAATTGCAAAGCAGAAGCCAGATTGTTGTCTTTTTTCAATACGGCTGAGAACTTTGTGTACATTAACCGAGTTGGGTTTTAGGATTTTAACATTAGGCATTTCAAGCTCACACAAATTTGCCAAATATGATGGAGCCACATCATGGAAGGGTAACGCGACAAGACGCTTAAATAATTCGGCGTCAGGGTAATTGATTTTTGATATCTTCAATAAAATTAGGTACTTTAAGGAATTCCTTGATAAAACTTCTCTTGTCGGATTTCAGAATCCACTTCGCAATTAAATTTTCATTAAAATATGCCTACTTATTAGACAAGAATGGAATAGAGGTACTGGAAATGTCTGGAAGTTTTGCGAGGTTTAGACGCTTTTAAATTTGTCTGAATTTTTAGTAGTCTAGGGGATTCATATTAAAAACTACTTTGACATTTTATTAAATAATACGTAGGTAGTTAAGAAAATCAAAACCTGGTTTGACCTAAAACATCTCAAATCTTTCTATACTGACATGCTGACTTAAGTATATCAAAATAACTTGTGTAAAGTTGGTTGGCAGAACGCATGGTATTGCTAATTGCCTAATTAGCATTGGTAACTTGCCCCTCAATAGATTCCAGGTGCTTAAAAACTGTGGACGCTGTGGTGAAGCAAAATTTAGCAATGGTATTTTTAATCTTAGTTCCGGAAGCCAGTATCTGAAAACTACACAACCTTTAAAGCAAATCGCTCGGGCTTTTTGTAATTTTTTCTGACATGAAGGTTAAGTAGTAGGGACACGCAAAAACATTTTTTTCTGCCATGAATCGCATACATTTGGTACCTGACCTTTCAATATGTAGAATAAATTTTTAATACTCAAGCCCGACCTAAGTTATTACGCAACACAAATAATTTTTTTGGCTTCTAAAAAACTACATAGATTTTCGGCAAATAATTTTCTAGAGAAATCCGATGTTGAAGCCTCTTGTGCAATGTCAATCAATATATTCAACCTCGACCTACTAATATACGATCGCTCCAGCAATCTTTGTCAGAAGTTGGTGAGACAAGGAATAGCACAAAACAATCATGCTTACCGAAAATATCAAAAAAGACTTAAGGTTCCGATTAGGGCCAATGCAAAAGTACCTCTGCCTTGGAGGTTTGTACTGGGACTCGGCTTGCCAAAAATTCCTCCCGACACAGGGCTACTTCTACTATACGTGGTACACTTCATACTTCCCTGGTCACGGAGTACATCTTACTGTTCTACTTACGGTCTACCTTACGCTATACGAGGATATTCCTGAGGAAAATTTTGAAGCGTCTTTGAAAGACATCCACATCCGGGCAATCCAAGTCGTCGTTGGACTCATTTGTTGGATTATTGTTTGCGCAGTTCAATGTGGAGGGTCAATCTCGATAGATTACCGAGACGAAATGGTGTACAGCATTAACAATTCTTTCTTCTTAGATAAGAAACTGGAGTCACGATTGTTAAAACAACCATTACCAAAGGTAGGTAAAATACTGACACTTTTTCAAAAGGAGATTTGAACCCAATTTAATTTTATTGCAGGACGGGGATGTTGCGAAATTTGTAAAAGGAATCGAAATCGCAATTAGACTTTTGAGCTACGTTGCATTCATCTTACCGGTCATCTTTGGTATTTCAATGTACCAACCTTCAGACCCGTTCAATGCAATCCTCACACAACTCTTTGAAATCGAGGTGAAACTAACGCCAGAAACATTGATGCTCACTCTCTTGTACATGTGGGCAATACTAGCAATGAGTGGAATCGTAATGACATTTTTCCTGTCAGCCCTCGTCTTCTTCATCCATTTCAGTTGGTTCGCCTTGGCAATGCCTTCCCTAACGTGTGCACCATTGTGGAAGGACGGGAAACTCTGGATAATGACGGAGGAGTTGGGAAAGATCTCAGAAGACGATATCATTTGGTTGTATAGGACGCTCCAGCTTCACGCCAATTCTTTCAACTGCTTTGGCTCTAACAAGAGAGCGGGATTCCATGTATACGCCGCGCTTGCGGTAGTCGTGTTGGCATGGTTTCTTCTAATTCGGTTCCATTCGACCTTGTTTGGTTCACTGCCCGCAGTTGGGTGCTTGGTCCTCATTGCTGCGTTATTTCCCATTACACTAATCTATGTTGAGTGCAACGTATTCGACATGATAAGCAACAAAAGCATTGAATTCCGGGAAAATATTTCCAAAACTACGAGACGCAGCTCACTCATGTACAAAGCAAATTTGAGCTTCACAGTCGTTAGTGTGAAAGTAACTCAACCGTATTTTCAACAAAATCGGAGCTCCTTCTTAGAATGGGTTGATACGGGGTTGAACCATTTGGTTAGTCTGTTGGTCACATTTACTTAAGTAGGATTGGTTTTGAGTGAACGCAATTCTGAAATAATCTTTCCAGTAAAATGCCTCCGATAAAAGAATCACGTTAGTGTTAATACTAGGCCTATAGTAAACGTATTAGCGAGTCGTTGTATTTGTTTGTAAGAAAACTACGATTTCCTGATCACAAGTATGAATGGAGTATAAATGCATTCTAAAGATAAATGGATAGAAACAACTAATTGTGGTTGGTAGCGTGTGGTTCAGTAAAAAGTTATAATAAATTATTTCTAACAAAACCCGATGAGTCTTCACTATTTCATATTTATAGGGCAAATTTAGCCACAACGGTTTGGTCCGAGAAAAGCTTATATGCGATTAAATCGTCATAAACACGTTTAGAAAAGTGTGCTGCTTAAATCCTCGAATTACTGCACTTGAATACGTTCTTGTTAAGCAGTTCTATTGAACGACTGTCATTTTAAAATTCGTTCAATAAATTGAATTGAGCTAAGTATATTTGATACCATGCGAATTGCTTTGCTTTGTCCAATTCGAAATAGTTCAACTAACGAGTAATGTCCACAGTCCGTAGGTCTTCGATTTGCTCCAAAATTTTTATGCAAGTAGCGTTTGGTGAGAAAGTAATTTGTGTAAAGTTTCAGAAGTCACGCCTCCCGTTTGCAATTTTTATTGCAAATTTAGTATTCGCCAAAAAATATTGGTGTTTCCCTAACCTAACCTGTCCAAACTTTCAGTTTTTTACGTTGTTCTTGATGGACATGATTAGTCATTAAAAAGCAAATTTTCTGGGAGTAATTGTTTGTATCACACTATTGACTGACATGACATGAAAAAAATTTAAAGTTTGGACAGGTAGGGAGGGACCTGTGGTACGATTAGTTTTCATGTGTATTTTCCCATTTAAAAAACAATATTATTGCTTTGGTGAATAATAAATTTGCAATAAAAATTGCAAATGGGAGGGGTGACTTCTGAAACTTTACACAAATTACTTTCTCACCAAACGCTACTTGCATAAAAATTTTGGAGCAAATCGAAGACCTACGGACTGTGGACATTACTCG
>JAHZMX010003327.1:0-13506 GCA_027743895.1 Seira musarum
TTGAATTACCATGTTGTTGTTTAAAAGAAGCAACAACATGTCATTTCATGATTTCCTGGGTCAATTTAATCACTTTAACGATAGAAAAAATATATATGTGACGTTAGTGGTTTGCTTTGTTTAACCTGAGCAGTGCTAACATGCAAAATGCTGTATTATTGCTGCGGATTGCTGTCCTATTAAAGAAAAGCGACAGCTGATGGGTTGATTAATATTCTTTCTTGCTGCATTTATGCCGAAGCGACGCTGACATACATACCTACTGATACCATTTACAAGAGTCTGCTTTCTTTTTTCTCTGGCGTTGCCCGCCGGTGGCCCGGAGTACTCCGGGCCTTTCAAAACTAGTTGTGTATTTATGGGCGATTGATTTTCATCACGGGAAGCGATAGGTAATCAGTATCAGTAATACATACATACGCCATGTTCAATTTCAATTGTCAAGGTTAATACACGAATGCAAAACCTTGCTAATCAAATAACATATTGCGGCAAGTAATTACTTTTGGAGCTCAGACTAAGGTATGTATGGAATGTGTAGGTAGCTCTTTACAAAAATCAACGCCACACTAGTGAGGAAATTGGACAAAATATGATTCATTTGCATATTTTTCATGAGTCATATAATAAGTTACAATAATAGAATATAGTATATCGATCTGGTTTTAAAATATTTTGCAAATAAGGAAAGCTGAGATTTAAGGCTTTTATAAAAAAAACCCGAGAGACATACAATGCAGCCATGATTCTAAGAATTCGTCAATTACTTTGATGACTTTAAGAGAATAGGTACATGACTGTATTGAATGCCCATTCTATTACTACCTACCACATTATGATGGGATTGAAATCCGGTAATTTAGGTCAAACCAAATCTACTCCGAATCGTGAAATTATGAATCATATTTAGTCTTGAAATCATACGAACGATCAATTACGAACAGCTTACTTTGAAAGACAACCACTAACCACAATTTCCATTTTCTCTATTATTAATGCTAGATTTTAGAAGAGACAGAATAATTTCAGAATTTAAAAAAAAATCAAATGAATTCTTTTACTGTAATAATTTAAAATTCTCATCATGACAGCCGCAATATTGTCACGCGGCTCAGAAACTTATTTTGTCTTCTCCAAATATTTTCGGGTTTATTTTACCTATTTTTATTGATCGTAAGAGGGACGAAAATGTTCAGTCAGTGAATTTGCACACGAGATATAAATTCAAATTTTCTAGAACATATATCTAAGGGCAAATTATTGACGAGGATTTTTTCCAAACTGATTGTGAGTGGATGAACTTTTGAGTTCCCCAAACAACGCGTGTTTTATTAGCTGTTTATTCATTAGATTAGTATCGAATAATTGGATTCGGATGAAAAGGGGAAACAAGACTGTCACCCACACTGCACTGTTCTGTTTATGAACGAAATGACGAGCTTTTCGTTTCTTACTACATACATTTTATCCAATGCAGACAATCTAACATTTCTTCGGTTGCTTTTGAGTTGAGGGACTGCGCGGCGAAAGGAACAGAATGCCATGCATGAAGGCGTAGGTGTACTGGACCAAAGCAAACTTTACATTGCGTTTTGTTTTAGTTTTCCTCAGCATTTAACATTATTTTTAGAATAACTAATAAGAAAATAATCAATTTCGATTCAACAAGTAGTTGGAAGTTTAATTTTTGATAAGATGACATCGAATAGCAGCTGTTCCTCCCCTTCTCTTAGAAAAGAAGATTCAACTTCTCATCATGGCAGTTCGAAAAGGAGTTCTTCGAAACACTCCATGAGAATTGTTCAAGTGGTAAACATTGCTCCACAGGTTACTGGAGAACAATTGCATTCCCTGTTTTCCTATGTCGGCCAGATTGAAGAAATGCGTCTTTTCCCGACCCTGTAAATATATTGGCTATTTCACTTTTAAATCTTAAAATTAGTTTGGAATCCCAACTTTGTTTAGCTCTGAATTGGTTATTGTGTTTATTAACTTCTTTAGCGACATGGGGATTCAGCCGCAATTCCGTTCATGGGAGGTAGGAAAAAAATTATTTTAAGTTTCCGTCTTTCAGATCAATATTAATCATTGTCCCTTAATTGTCATGTATTGATGGATTGCAGAAATTCCAGACGAAGCGAAGGCACTAGAGATGCTAATGAATAGCTCGTTACTCCCGGGAGTCGTGGATCCTAAACTTCCTCAGCATGTCACAAGCCATGTAAGTTTAGCTTGAAATAACGCCAACGCAAATGACATCCTGTTTAGTTTACAGTTATTGTCTTCATGAATTTCTTTGCATGTATCAGTTGGATGGATTGCCGCCAAACCAGCAAGTGGTCACCGACGATCCTCGATTGAAAGAGATGGGGTTACCACCGTATCCACCACTACCCCCCAATTTGGACTCGAGAAAAATTGAGGAAATTCGTCGAACATTAATGATATGCAATATTGATCTGACGGTAAGTTTATTTATTATTTTATTCTTCATACAAAAATCAATCACTGATTATTAATTTTATTTTTATAAAAATTTAGTCTACGGCGGACGAAATTATCGATTACTTCTCTCGTGCTGGAGAAGTAAAGTACTTTCGTTTCTGCTCGAGAGACAATGATCCATTGAGATATGCTTTGATTGAGTTTAGTGAGCAGCCCTCAATTTTACAGGCTCTGAGATTAAACGGAGTGAATTTGCACGGCCATGTTATCAGGTCAAACTCGTATTCATTTCAAAGTTGTTTAACATGTTTCTAGTTTTCATAGTTGCCTTTAACCTTCAAAAATGCATTTTGATTTTCAGAGTTTTCCACTCAACACAAGCAATTTTTAAACCTCATCAACCAAAGTCTAATGCGGCCGCCCAAAAAGAAATTGAGGAAGCTGTTTCGAAACAAACTCGGAATTTGCTTGCCCTTAGTCTGGACACGCCGGGTAGAACAAGATTGCTATTTTTCATTTTTATTGCTATATTTTCGTTATTTATCTGTCATAATAATAATATTTAAACAATTTTATGCAGTAAAACCAAAACTTCGCGTACTAAGTCGAAGCAGTAGTCGATCTCTCGAACGCAGGTCGCGATCACGCTCACTTGGTCGAAGTCGAAGGAGGTCTCGAGGTTCGCGAAGTCGTCGACGATCCACTTCAAGCTCTAGTTACAGTCGAAGAACTTCTCGCCATCGAGACCCTCCAGGAAAAGTGAGACGTTCGCCATGGAGGTACAGGCAAGTCGTCGTTACATTATGAAATAAGCAAATATTAGGCAAGTTGTTATTCTCGTATTAAAATATTCAGAGATGACAAACGATCCAGAAAGAGTCGCAGTCACAGTAGGACCCGAAGAAGTTCTAGTAGACGAAAGTCCCGACGCAGTGATAGCTATAGTCCTGGTGTGTCATCAAGTTCTAGGAGATCAAGCAGGTCATATTCTCGGAGATCCAGGTCCAAGTCAGAGTCCAGAAGAAGGTGTAAGAAACATGAAGATAAAAAGAAATCAAGGAAAGATAAGGATAAACACCGCGGTAAAGATAAACGCAAGAAGAAAGATGGTGGTGAAAATAGTGTAAGAGGATCTACTTTTCATTTTCACACTTTCTTCCTCAGTCAATTAGTATTTACAGAACTAATTGCAATTTCATATAAATGTATTTTTTTACTTAAATGCTCTAGGAAGACGAAAATGAGGAAAGCATTGGTACAAAGACTAAAAGGAAGCGCCGTCGTGAAAAAAGTCATTCTCCACCATCGCAGTCTCTAAGTACTAAATCTAGCAAGCAATCCAGATCTAGTTCTGTTGAAGCAACTCCAACTGGACGATAACCATATCAACAGATTAAACTCATTTGATGGTTATCTCTTACAACTGTGTTGTTTGGTCGTGCACAAATTAGCTACTGTAAAATTGCGAAACTTAAAGTTTCGTGATTTTCTCGTTACATATATTAGTAAAATGATAATTAAAATGCTATTTTAATTTGTATAAAATATCGACACATTGCTTAACAAATACAAATGGATTAAGAAGTAGAGGAATTTTTTTTATGATCTATTCTTTTTATGAATAGTACTCGTACTTTGTCAGTTGCTAATTTTTTCACTTTTATTCTTGCTTGAAATTGTTTTTTTAAGTGTATGAAATATGAATATAATTGAAAACCAATATTTTTTTAATGGTTTCAAGCTCTTTATTATAAAATAAAATTTACACCATCCAATCGTAAAAAAAGTTGGTGAGTGGAATTAATAAAAAAAGTCAAGGTAAAAAGCAAAATTAAGTCAAACAATATGTACTTTCACTACATATTTAATTTTTATGGATGACGGATTATATACAATGAATTCATTGTAGGTGAATGTATAATTTCGAAACTGCTGATTTCTGACTGTCTTACCTAAAGGCCATTTTGCACCATCAAACTCAATCTGTTCTCCGAACTCCGGTGTAAGCTCACCTGCACATTTAACACTGTCAAATGGATTTGTTTTCTGTAGTTTTGGCACAGTAGTAAACTCAGGATGCGGCTTATTTGTAATGTATGCAGTACCCACTAAAACATCGCAGAGAAGTAAATAAGGCCTTGAATTAATCGGAGGGTCTGATGGTGGGTTTCCATGAAAACAGTATCTGACACTTTTAGAAACTCGATCAGCAAAGTAAATACCATTGCCGAACATTTGCCCGTTAAGATTTGGCCTGCGAAATCCTTCTTTGAGAATGCTAGCAATGACTTCTTTCTTTGTTCCATGCCAAAGCATTAATCGCATTTTCTTCCGTTTTTGGGGAAATTCGTTATTGTTATGTTCTGCATCTGCATCCCGGACTATTTTAATTACGTCTAGAACTTGGATTTGGAAACGATAATCTTGGCTATTGGAGACGTATGTCAAAACATGATGAAATTCTTCGTCTTCTTGATTTAATCGCTTGTATGCATATAGCGATGTCACGTCAAATCCTGGAAGCTCCTTCAGAAGCATGAGCGCTTCTTCATCAGTTTGCTTATTTATGAAAATCAAATTAATTACTAAATTATGTATGTTATTAATTTTTCTTCCGGAGGATAAAAAAATATTTTCTTACCCCCTTCATGGCAAGTTTATGTTCGCTCAGAAGTCGGTCTAATAAAATTTCATATGTGTGTTCCTCATCCTCAGACGGTAGCAAACTATTGGGAGACATTTCTAACGACGTTTTTCCTACTTTAGTGTCCTTATGCAGTTCCTGAACCAACTACTTCAGCTTAGGGCACTTAATTTTTAAAGACTGCTGCCGATTCCAGTGATTAATGTGAAAGTGAACTATTTGACCGAATAGCGTAGTATGCTTTTTATAGTAGACGGGGGAGTTTGCAAACATTTTGCTTTCACATGAAGCGGACGACATTATTGTTCATGTTATATTTTTCCCCTGAGTAACTGTCAATGACCACTCACCTCATGTGGTAAAAATCGTTTTATTTCCCGTGAAGTATTTGCATAGCTTTCTTTTTGCATTTGACTGGACTGATTCGCTAGCTAGTTGAATATATGACATACTAATTTTGGAAAGTTGAGGTTGCCAGTTACGCAAAAAACGTTTGTTTGATGTCGTTGAAATGTGTGTCGACTGTACCGATAAAACGTATCCCGCATTAATCTCTCATTCTATGCAGACTCAACGCAGCGTCTTCGTTTTACGAAGAAAAATGGCGTTAGCTTATCCTTTGCGATTGAATGCTGACGTGTTATGTTTATTTATTTTAGATATAGAAACGTTGTCCTCTAAATACCTCCATGTACTTACTTGAGTGCATATACCCACGCACTAGTAAGTGTAAACACTTTCAGGATCATCTTAAATCCTTGTTGACTTGGTTGGTCACTTTCCACTGATTACCTAGAAGATGCAAAATGTAAACGTCCTTATGTCAAGAACGTATTAATTTAGGCTGAAATGCTATAAAAACACAACCTACCTATGGAATTTTTTGCTTTCTCCCAGGAACAAAAATAAATCATAGGTTCTACTTAACGCTTAATAACTACATAATAACTGCCATCCTAGGTCACAGTCCAACACCAGTTGTTCGTCACTATTAAGTGATTTAACTGTAACCATACTAATTTCATTATTACTAGTATTTAGGTGCAATAGGCCTTTAAAGAATTTTGTTATAAGGTAAACCGGAAGCATGGGAAAAATAAAGTTTCTTTTATGCTGTACGTGTATTATTGGTCACTCAAAATAGTTTATGAGCACATCCGTTCGTCCGCCACTCTTTGATAAATACAGAAATTAAAATATCGAAATAACCGAAGGTCTTTATTGTAAAGTAAATTTAAAAGTACTTAACCCTAAATGCAATTCTTATTTAAGATTAAAATTATTATGAGCAAAATTTTCTCAATTAATTTGTACCTTGACTATGTACTTAATTTTGATGGCTGACGGATTATAAACAATAAATTCGTTGTAATGAAGTGTATAATTCGAAAATTTAGTATTTTTAACAGTCTTGCCGATGGGCCATTTTGTTCCATCAAACTCAATTTGCTCAGCCAAATCTGGTATCAACTCACCAGTGCATTTGACGCTATCAAATTGAGTATTCTTATTCTGCAGCTTTGGCACATCACTAAATTCAGGATGTGGGTTTTTAGCGTTGTAATAACTACCTACCAAAACATCGCAAAGCAGCAAATAGGCGGTTGAACCTGGAGCAGGGTCCGCTGGTTGACTTCGGCTAAAGCAGTACCTAGCGCTCTTGCAAATCCTATCGGCGAAGTAGATACCGTTACCAAACATTTGTCCGTAAGAATTTGGCCTTAGAAATCCACTTTTAAGAATGCTACCGACGTAATCCTTCTTTGTTCCATGCCACAGCATCAGTCTTAATTTTTTCTGCTTTTTAGGGTCATCTTTGAGATTTTGCTCTCCATCTCGGATAACCTTAATCACGTCCGCAATTTTGAGTCGGAAACGCTGGTCTTGACTATTCTCTACGTATTTTAAAATATGACCATACTCAATACTCTCTTCATTTAAACGCTTGTAGAGGTAGAGTGATGCACCATCAAACCCTGGTATCTCCCGCAGAAGCTCAAGTGCAACTTCGTCAGTTCTCTAATTGGATGTTTTAAATACAATTTGCGTGTAATTTTATGTAAGTGATATAGTTTGGTACTTTATAAAATATTTTGAAATTGGCTTACTTACTCTCCATCCTTCTTTAACGGCGAGTTTTAACTCGGACGCTAGTTGGTCTAAAGTTTCCTTTGTATGAATTCCACGTTTAACCACTTCCACAGACGACAACATTTTAAAAATTGCTTATTTACAGTTAACGATAAGTTGAACTACGACTAGTACACTAGTTAAGTTGAAAGTTGAAATGCAAATGATTCAGCGAGGAAAAGGGATTATGATTTATAAAGCAAAATTAAATGCAAACAATTTCTTGACACGTAGGCCACGTGAGGTGACATCATAATTTCATCAACAGCATTTTTACCTGGCAAGTTTTGCGTAGTGGAAATAACGTTTTTGATCTGTTATTTTTTCTTTGTGCAAGAAAATAAAACTGTTTAAATATTGCTTTCTCTTTGGATTGGAATGCAAAACATTTATGGTTTGATTAAATTCAACGTTAATATGCAATGCCAATCAAATTGCAATGAATGCTGTTGCGTACTAATTGGGGAAAAATCGAACATGGTATGATGTTGTGATTTGCCCCGCTTCGGTGACCGATAATGAATGAACTCATAATAATCTTGATGAAAGTTTAATGGTACACTCTGATCTAGAACGTTCCTACTTTCTTGGTAAAGTTGCTGGAATTTCGGTGTGTCATGCATACGCGTCCTTCCATTATTATCATAAATACCAAAGTTAAATATTTTGATTTAATGAAAATAACGCCGAGATAGTAATAGGTAAGGGAAGCAGATCAATTTGTGGAAATGAAGTAACAACTCCGGAATGTAATTTAATTATTTGCATTTTTGATTCCTGTTTTATTATTTATTGTGAGAAGGTTAAATGAAGCTCGTTATACGTGACGTGAGCAAATTCAGTTTAGATGGTTTAACAGGTCATTGCAATCTACGTTTTGTTGTATTGACATAAATACAAATAAAACTGACCAGTCGACCAGAGCAGAGTAATTAATAATTTAAGTATGAACACTTCAAATCATATTGCAGAATCCGAACATATATATAAATAGATAAGATAACAGCAATGATTATCTAATGATTTCCAAAACGCAGGTTTCTTTATAACACATTTGATAAAAATGGCGTGGGAAAGTTGTTTACACTGACGCTTTTCCATGATGAGATTGAATTGAACTATCGATGACGATGACTAATTGTTCTTATGCATTTATCACAGAAATACGTTGGATTTTAATTGAAAACGGTTGGATTGGATATTCCGGAAGACATTAATTGCTACTCCAACGGATTCATAACATAAATAATTGTTGAAAATTTTGTTTTGCGTTAAAAAGTTGTTTCGCCAAATTTTAAAGTACTTTATTTTCGCACAAATTCAAGTTCATTAATTTCATCTTGAGCAAGTAAAAGTAAAACATTCTCTTAATGACATGGTTTTAACTCAAATGTGAGTGCAAAAATATCTATAGATAGTCCGTTCTAACTTTGATGAAATCATCTTGAAGCTGTGCTGACCGCTGATCCATCATATTTTTATTTGTGTCATTTCTCTGATATCTCTTATCTTTATTATACTGCGCCATTTACAAACGCAATAAAATTCTGCTTGCAATTCCTATGTACAATAATAGATTTCGTATTTAATTTTTATTTTACGTGTGCAATGCAATTTATACTTTTTAACATTTAATTCGATCTAAGGTCATAACAAAAGTAATGATGGAAGAGGAAGCGGTTTTTACTTAATTTTTCTGCTTTTATTTCAGCAAAGAGGATAAAATTCCTTTCTTTGACTTTCGATAAGCTTTCACAGTTTTCTCAATATACTCAAACATCGTTGATGGTGGTGACAAGTCCCAACTTATGTTTTCTTTCACTCCGTCTTTTACGTAATCGCATAAAAACTTGTAAAGACTTCCAACACCTACGTTATTTTTCTTCAGTATTTCAGCAATTTCCCTGAATTTTTTAGTTTCAGACTCGTCTTTCACAAAGAATTTTATTGAAGGTCGGTCAGTAACTGAAGCTACCATCCATTGGACGAGAAATTTGAGCTCTGGATCACCGTTGATGCAATCACTTACAACAGGTGTCTTACGTCTGCACGCTGAGAATCCAACATAATTTTTATCAAGCTCCTGATCAATTACATCAACTTTGAACGGGATTCTTGTTTCGTTGGAGTTGCTGTTCAATGCACCCATGACTACGACTTGCGTGAATCCTCGACCCAAGCTATCTTTCTTCGTGTCACGTTTCCATGGGTCTTCGACCAACTTTTGAAATTTGAAAGTTGAAACGTAGCCAGTGTAGGAGCAAAATACTTTTGCTCCTGTCATGATAAAAACCTCATCGTTTCCCATAGGCTCATGTGCAAAAAGTAGTGCACAAAGCAGCTCTGGACTAACACAGAAGGGTAATTCTTGTTGTTCTGCGCCGGAGCATAGAACGCCACCACCTACGCGTCGACTTGTAAAACCGGTTTCAAGCATCCATACTTCATTTACATTTCCAATTTTCCCTTTGGAATCAACACGAACATCGCAAAGCTTATTTTTTGCATTAATCCAGTCAAATTTCGTTGAAATACTTTGTCTTTCAAATGAAATGATGTTGTGACTTTCACTTTCAGGCATTCGTTCCATCTGGTTGAAATATTCCAGGAAGCACTTCAGCTTTTCTTTCTTCACATCCGTTTTATCACATTCCGGATTATAGTTGTAAAGACTGTTAAAAATAAAATTTATCAAATTTTGTCATTGCATCAACGTTGGCTGATTTAGAAAGTTGTGCTCGTTATTAATTTCAAACTTGCTTTAAAAAGTTGAAGTCAGGATACAATCCATCCAATTTGTCGGAGGACGTAATTGTACAAAGAGATTTAGAAAGGTTTGTTCGTTATTAATTTCAAACTTGCTTTAAAAAGTTGAAGTCAGGATACAATCCATCCAATTTGTCGGAGGACGTAATTGTACAAAGTACCGCATGAGCAACAAGACTGCATGCTAGGTTCCTGCTTAAATAGAAAGTTCTATTTTCTCCATTCTTTAACGGTGGAATTTGCGTGCTCAATCTCTCAGGCAGTTGGATAGCGTGCCGAGAGATTGAAGGAAGTTGCTTAATAAAAAGCGATGTTATTTCCTGATCGTTTTCTACACCAACAAAGTTACATGCATCCTTGGAAATTATTCCGTACTCCTGAATAATATCCTTCAGATGCATTAAACCACTCATCTGGAGCTTGAACTACTTTTTCAAGTGCGTGCTGAACACCTTTCCAATTAGCAATTAGAGCCGTATTTGGAGGTGTAACATTCATCCCTTTTGGGTAGAACAAAGCCGTAAATTTGTGTGGATCCTTTTCAATAGTTTTCTTCAAGTCGGCAGTTATTTTGGTGATTTGTGGTTCGATCGCGCCTACAGTCACAATGTTAAACCAAAAATTCAAAAACGTAAATTTGTTTGAAATAGAATCTTGTTCAACTTACTCCATGTCTCTAATTCCGTTTCGTTTTTTGGCAAGTAAAATAGTGACTTCGAAGGGGATTTCTCTGCCGCAGGGTTTGCAGTTCTTTCAATACTGGGTTTTGAATTGAGAATTTGCTGTCCCGTTTGCCGGGACTCTTCTTAAAAATAGTGACTTTGAAGGGGATTTCTCTGTCGCAGAGTTTGCAGTTCTTTCAATACTGGGTTTTGAATTGAGAATTTGCTGTCCCGTTTGCCGGGACTCCTCTTTTAGCGGTTCTTGTTTTACATTTGGAATTATTTCGTGAAATGAGTAGAATGATTCCAATGAGTCATGACGACTGACTTGAGCAGGCGAGTCTTTTAATTTTTTACCCTCAGGTGCTGTAGATTCTGGCGTAAGCAGATTAGGTGGTGATGGAACATCTCGACTTTCACCAATCTTTGATGGCGATGGACTCGAAGTTTTTTGCAAACCCTTTTCAGAAGAACATGACTCAGCGGTAGTGGTGCTTTTGCTTGTTGTTACGTTTTGAGGATATTTTTTTCTCTCGTCTCGCTGGTTTGGCGTCTCCCACAAATCTCCCCATTCGGAACTTTCTTCCAAAAACGATTTGGTTTCAGTTGCCATTAGACCTTGCTGTGTTTGTTTTGAGACTGTCCTTCGAGAGGAAATGGAATTTTCAATTTCATCTTCAAATTTTAAAAGGTCGTCATCTTGGAAACCTTGAATACGAGTATGGTCATTAACTAACTTAACATTTCAAGAGATTATGTTGTGAACATCAATTTTATTATATAGTAACACAACAGAACCTTACCAAAACGTTGAGGCATGATTAATGAATCCAAAAGTTGCTTCTTGGTAATGGTGAACGTGAAAAGTAAGGGTAAGATGAGATACGCTTTAAGAATTCGAATTCAAATACATAAATATGAAGCCGTAAATGTGCAACTTAAGTCTTATTGGCAATAGCAAAAAGTACTTAAAACCGCAGTCTGCTACTAACGATGTGTTAAAACAAAAAAAGAACGGACAAACAAACATGGTTATCAATAAATATTTTAAATTAGTCAACATCCTGTATGGGTAGATATGAATAAACAATTATTATGCTGATTTCGTATAATCCCATATTTATATCTTATCACCAGCAGGAGCTAAGTCAAATCATTTTAATTATCTACTACTCTCACATAGTCTTACTTTTCAAACATTAAGTTGTTAAGTTCATAACATGCTTCATGAGTCATGAGTCAGTTCATAATAAACATTAATGATATGCGTTATCATGATGCATCGAATTGGGATATGTGCACATTTTAAAATTTATTTCCTCCCTCGCCAAACTGATTTGAAATTAATATTTGGACATTTAGAGAATCGTTGCTCAAGTGGTTCTCTGAATGAATCATAGGTTAAAATAGTTTATACTTCCAATCATCGTATTCATATCAATTTGCGAGACTAACTAAGTCACCTTTGGATTTTAGTAATAGTAATATGACATACAGTACAAATACTTGTTCTATTTATTAATTTATATTGAAGAGTGAAAGCCATGATTCAAATGTGATAATTTGAATACGGCGAGTTAGAATTTCTGTATGTCTATTGTTTTTGATGCAAGTACGTTGATCATAAATTTTATTCAGCTAAATTTAACCTTAACAATATACTTAATGTTCACATTAGTTGGTTCATAAATTGTGTATTCATTATATCGTACAGAATAGCTAGGGAATTTAGTATTTTTTACAGTCTTTCCAATCGGCCACTTTGCCCCGTCAAATTCAATCTGCTCCTCAGTATTTGGAATATATTCTCCAGTACATTTAACGCTATCAAACTTTGCCCTTGTTGTCGCAGGTGCTTTCTCGAAATCATTATGTGCATTTTTGGCATTATATGCCTTGCCCACCATAACATCGCACAACAAGAGATACGCAAAAGAGTTTTTGGGAGGATCACAAGGCTGCTTCCCTCCGATGCAGTATCTAGCGCTTTTGGAGGAACGGTCGGCAAAGTAAATTCCATTCCCAAACATTTGACCTTTGTGCTGAGGTCTATGAAACCCATTTTTCAGAATATTTGCGATAGCTTCCTTTTTTGTACCGTGCCACAACATAAGTCTAAACCTTTCCTTCATTTTGGGAATGTGGTTGAACTCATAGTCCCCATCTCGAAGAACACGTACAATATTTTCTATTTTGATTTTAAAATCGTGATCTTGGCTATTTTTGACGTACGTAATAATATATGAATGGGCTTCGTCTTGGGATGTAATACATTTGTACTTATATAGACATTCTTTGTTGAACTGGGGTAGTTCCTGGAGAATTTTTAGAGCTCTATCATCATATTTCTGCAAATAAAAATGACAATACATTATGGCATGTGAAATAAACATGATAGGCATTTTTATGCATTTTAAAAAAATCAGTACATACCTCGCTTTCGTCTTTGTCAGATTGGTTACTCATTTTCATTGTTCCAAAAAGCCTGCGAAGGGAGGCCTTGCTTACATCATCTAAATCTGAGTCTGAGGAAGACATACCCCAACCACACTTATTTCTAAGATCAAATTTTACTGCTCTACAGAAAGCAGAATTATCTTGGCAAAAAATGTATGCATAAATGGTATTGTTAATGGTTCATGAGCCAGTGGGGGCATGTCCCGAGTTACGGTTTGGCGTGAACATTTTATTGTCTCTTTCTGGTCTTATCACCTTTCATCAATGGGGTATCTGGTGTGTTCATGGTTTAATCAAAACGTGACGCATGAAAAATGTGCAAGTTTCAATCCAGTTCTGGACGAGGACGTTGATTATGGAAAAGGAAACCGTTGATTGACATGTTTATTGATTGCCCCTTAT